>CAUYQU010082983.1:0-59609 GCA_963574635.1 Cheracebus regulus
AACATATATTTTTTTCAATATTATATCATACCTATTCTAAAAGTGATCACATAATAGGAAATAAATCACTTTTTAGTAATTGCATAAGCATTTCACAGATTTAAATGAAATCCTGAGCAATAGAGCAAGATTCTCGTTCTCCCTCCTTCTCTTTCTTTCTTTTTTCTCTTTATTCTACTTCTTTCTCTAAAAAAAAAAAAAAAAAAAAAAAATTACACAATCTAGAAAAACTAAATAAAGTAGACACTAATAATTTTAACATTCCAAAGCAGACATTTTTTATACAGGTCCTAACAAAGTTTTTCCACGTGAATGTTCATATTGCTATGTAATGCAAAGTGCAAAAATTAGGCTGCTAAACTGCTAATTCCCAAGGTCGGCGGGGGTCGAAGTACTAAAGTATTTATTCATGGTGTAGGGAAGATAGACCATTTCTTTTTTTGTTTTACTTATCTCTTTCTCACCTCTAACATGTCTACAGTAAGCATGAATTACGTTATAAGAAAAACATCTTAAATAACATAAATGCTGTAAATGACTTTTTCTTACTTAAATTATGACTATTTTTTTCAGGGCTCTGAAAGATGGAATATTTTTTAAAAAGACAATATTCCTTTTGCAAAAATGAGAACGAACACTCATTAATCACTGTGCCGTCTTTTAATGAAACCCTGCAAATACATATGCAAATGAGCTGAACTCCCGGTGACAGGAGGCGCTACAGAAGAGAAGGTAATGATAGTTTGAAAAATAGGAGTGCAGAGGAAGCTTAGCAGTGGTAGAGGCTTCCTATTCAATGCCTTAAAAGAGTTGTATTAATTCTGATAGTGTCCCACCTATCAGTAATGAAATAAGATCATAAGCAGCATTAAAAATCAAAAGCTCATCATTGTGACATGACACATAGAGTATAGCAGAATATGTATATGGAGACCCAGATCAAAATGAAAATGTAGAAAGTTGTAATGTTCTTCAGACATTTTCATAAGTCCTGCCAGATCATCCTGTTTAACTACTTGACAAGTTTAGTCTGTATTACCCATGTTAAACCTCCTACAGTATTTTTATCCACTATCACACATTTGGATCAAAACTTTAAAATAGCAGTTCAACATTCAAACATTTTGTCTACACAATTACATACACTCACGCCTAAGACCACAAACTGAGTAAACCCAATGTCCCTCAAGATTGTTAGCATTCAGCAGAAAAAGCTTTAATGTCACAAGAGGGTCTGAAGCATTAAGGTTCCTGAATACGACTGTCCCAAGGAGAATTGGAGGTAAGCTTATAGGAAATTAAATTCCTTGGACACAGTAGAAGAGAAGAGAGACAGCATCCTATTGTGTTAATCCCGTTTCTGCCCTTTCATGTGGAAAATCAGGACAGCCTGCTGCCTTTAAATGGCTTGAGAATCCAGAACAAAGATAAATGCTGAGCTGGATTCTATATTTTTGAAATTCTATTATAGGAAAGGTTCTTGAGTTAGAGAAGGAATATGTGAAAACAGCAAAGCACCATCACTGCCCTCCAGAATCTTCCCATCATATGAGAGAGACAGGTAGAAAGACAACTGGAAAACATAGTACTTTTCTCTCTTTTTTGGGCAGGGGAAGGGGAACAGGTCTTGCTCTGTTACCCAGGCTGGAGTGCCGTGGTGTGATTTCAGCTCACTGCAACTTCTATCTCTTGGGTTCAAACGATTCTCATGCCTCAGCCTCCTGAGGAGCTGAGTTTACAAGTGTGTGCCACCACACCTGGTTAACTTTTCTATATTTAGTAGAGACAGAGTTTCTCCATGTTGGCCAGGCTGGTCTCAAACTTCTGGCCTTAAGTGGTTTGCCTGTCTTGGCCTCCCAAAATGCTGGGATTAAAGGCATGAGCCACCACTCCTGGGTCAGAATTTTTTTTTTTTTTTTTTTTTTTTTTGAGATGGAGTATCACTCTGTCGCCCAGGCTGGAGTGCAGTGGTGTGACCTCGGCTCACTGCAACCTCTGCCTCCTGGGTGCAAGTAATTATCTGCCCCGGCCTCCAGAGTAGCTGGAATTACATGTACCCACCACCATGCCTAGCTAACTTGTATTTTTAGTAGAGACAGAGTTTCACCTTTTTGGCCAGGCTGGTCTTGAACTCCTGACCTGGTGATCCACCCACCTCAGCCTCCCAAAGTGCTGGAATTACAGGTGTGAGCCACCGTGCCCTGCCGGCCTGGAATTTTTTAAGTGTTGAATTGGTGGCATTCTCTAGAGAAAGAGAACCAATGGAGAGAGATATACAGAAGATATATGTATAGGATATATGATATATGTAGATTAGATATAGATATAATAGGAGATACATATGCAGTCAGCTCTCCATATTTGTAGGTTCTACATGAATGCATTCAACCAACCAAAAATGTTAGAAAAAGCAATCAAAATTACAATACAACAGTGAAAAATAATACAAATAAAAAACAATGAAGCATAACGAGTTACATAGCATTTACGTAGTATAGGTATTATAAGCAATCCAGAGATGATTCCAAGTATACAGGAGGCTATGCATAGGTTATATGCAAATACTACACTATTTTATATAAGACACTTGAGCATGTGCAGATTTTGATATCTGAGTCAGGGTTTTGGATCTAATCTCCCATGGATACCAAAGGACAACTAACTGCATAGGAGATACAGATAGATGACAGATAGATAATGGATAGAAAAGATATTTACAGAAGAAATGTGTATAGGCAATAGACAGAGATGAATAAAAGAGACATTTATAGAAGAAATATATATAGGAGATATATATATAATCTACATATAGGATATATAGTGGATATATATGATAGATATATTTAGGAATATTATATATGGTAAATCTCATATCTCATACATCTATATATCTCATAGATATATATTTATATGAGGAAATATATGACTGTATGAGATATACAGATAAGAGAGATTTAGTATATGCAATTGACTCACCGATTATGGAGTGAGTCCCAGATCTGCAGGATGAGTTGGCATATGAGAGACCCAGGAGATCTGATGGTATAGTTCCTGTCAAGACAGTAGGCTGGAACCCCAGGAAGAGCCAGTGTTTCAGTCTGAATCTGAAGGCAGGAAAAAAGCTGATGATCTACTCCAAAGGAAGAGTTTTCTCTTACTCCCAAGGAAGTGTCAGCCTTTTTGTTTCCTGCAGGCCTTCAACTGATTTGATGGGGCCCGTCTACATAATGGGGGACAATTTGCTTTACTCAGTGTGCTGATTTAAATGTTAACTTCAACCAAAAACTCACAGAAACACCCAGAAATAATGTTTGACCTCATATCTGGGCACCCCATAGCCCAATCAAGTGGACACATAAAATTAACCATCATACCTGAGTTAAGCACTGTAAACATTATGCTTTACTTAATTTTTCACCCTTTCAATGTCAGCCCAGAGGAATGGGAGTTTATGTGGATGAGGACAAAAATTTTTGGGTATAAAGAGTCAGCTAAAATCCTTTTGCCTCTCTGCTGCTGCCACCATTGAGAGTGGATGGTAAGTGCATGGTCTGTGATACCACCTCTTTCTGTCCAAGCTGAGGGTTTTATTTTCATATATTCAGAACACATAAGAAGTTGTGAGATTTTTTTTTCTCCAAAGCAATTTTTCTAGCTGTGGTGTGAAGTATTTCTCAGGCATAAACATCACCTTTCAACCCTATCTGAGCTGAAAATCCCATTTCTAATCTTCTTTATGATTGAGAAATGATAGAGTGGATTTGCTGGAAAACATCAGCCTCGCTGACAGCTGGCTTTTCTTGTGGGAGTGACCCTAAAGTAAGTGCCTATTGTTTCTGTTTATTCATTGAGAAGTATATTTTAAAGATCATAACATGAACGAAAATTTGAAGAAGAATTGCCCCACATTGATTGAGAAATTTTCATGCTAATGTTAGATTCTAATTTATTTTTTCATATTATGATGTCTGTGGTTACATGATTTTGATAAGAATTTGATTCCCTCTTTTTCCTTCATGACCAGAGATAGTCCCGACAAAATCATGGAGCAACATTAGCTCTTACCATTTCCAGCCAACCTCTTCGACAGTATAATCTGTTCTCTGAATCCCATCTCTCTTATCAAAGCTCCAAACATTAGCAGTATATCAAAATCACCTGGGAATTAGAAAAAAAAAAGGCTTTTGTTTGGGTTCTACCTTCCACCACCCTCAGATTCTGATTTGCTCATTCTGGGGTGTGATCTGGGAGATTTCTAAAAGCCTTCTGAGTGATTCTCATGCATACCCCGAGTTGCAAACCATCACCCTAGGACCCTTATTACTCAAAATTATTTGCATCACTTTCAAGCTTGTTAGAAATGCAGGGGCTGCCTCAGACCTGCTGAATGTGAATCTGCATTTTAGCAAGACCAGTATGTGGCTATATTAAAGGTTGCATAGCCCTGTCCTATGTGTTGGTCCCCTCTTGAAATTAAATTCAGCTTTTGGGGATGGGGAAACTCACCAATGTGAAAATTGTTATTTTATTTAATTCCTTCAGATCCCCAGAGATGACCAAACTATAACAGATGTTCACTGTATTTGAGTAAGTTTAAGAAGTAAAAGTTATAACTATGGAACTTTGAGCAACTGGAAGTTGAACAGGATGGAGGTTTTGATTAGAGAATAATGTTGATACCTTGAAATCCTTATACTCAGGCAAATGGCTTCTTAGTCTCCCTATAGTATGCCTGTCCCTGCCAGGGTCCTTGGGGTCAGGAGCGCAAGTCCTATGAGTTCCCCAGAGGCTGCCCTGCCCCAAAGTTTATGTTTTAGGCAAAGAAAAATGACAGTATCATCCTAGGTTCAAATTGAAAAACATAAGTAGGCCATGCACAGTGGCTCACGCCTATACTAACACTTTGGGAGGCCAGGTTGGATAGATTACTTAGGCCCAGGAGTCTGAGACCAGCCTGGACAACATTGTAAAACCCTGGCTCCACTAAAAATTTTAAAAAGTCTCCATGTGCCTGTAGTCCCAGCTGCTCGTAGGGCTGAGGAGGGAGGATCAATTAAGCTCAGGAGGTCAAGCCTCAGCAGTGAGCTGTGATTGCATCACTATATTCCAACCTGGGCAACAGAGATGAAAGCAAAAGAAAAAAGGAAGAAAGGGAGAAAGGGAGGGAGGGAAGGAGGGAGGAAGGAAGGAAGGAAAGAAAGAAGGAAGGAAAGAAGGAAGGAAGGAAGGAGAAAAAGAAAAACATGAGTATTCAAGCAAAGAACATGTATTTTAAAGATTTCTCATCTGACTAAAGTCTGAAACAGGAAAATACTTACAATAACAGCAGACCGAAACTTAAAATAAAAACTGAAGGGTAAGTTGTTGGGTTTTTTTAGTGTGTATTAGAATGAATCAGCCAAAGGTGGGTTCATATCAATGCTTGTAACCTTGACAAATCACTTACCCTCTCTAATTTTTTGTTTTCTTAACCAAAAAAAGCAGGGTTGGTAATACCTACACCTAGAGTTGTTGAGCATTTTAATTAAGATAATATCTTGTTTTCTAGCCTCAGTTTCCCCAAATGGAAAATGAAGATAACAATTCTCACTTCAGGATTGTTATGGGTATATGATAATGTATACAAAGTGCTCAGCATGGTCCTGGCACATAGAAAATGATTACTTATGGAGAGTGACTTTTCTATATCACTAATGGCAGAAAACATGGTGAGAGTGGTCATAATAGTTGCAGTAGTAGTAGTAGTAGTCATCAAATGTTGGTTTCCTGTCCTTCATAGGGGACTTATAGGGGCCAATTTTGGAAGACAGCTTAAGTAATTTTTCTATACTTTTACTGAAATTTACTTTGAAATTCCACCAGGTTCCCCATCGAAGGAGACTGGGTGGGGACATGTCCAGATGTAAGACATTATCATTTAGTGATTGAATGTGTGTATGTGTGTGTGTGTGTGAGAGAGAGAGAGAGAGAGAGAGAGAGAGAAAGAGAGAACTTGAGAGACAGAGAACTTAAGTGTACTCTTTTATATTATACATGCCACTTCCTAAAGATTCTGATGTATGGCCAGGCGCAGTGGCTCACACCTGTAATCCCAGCACTTTGGGAGGCCAAGGTGGGCAGATCACCTGAGGTCAGGAGTTCGAGACTAGCCTGGCCAACATGGCAAAACGCTGTCTCTACTAAAAATACAAAAATTAGCCAGGCGTGGTGGCGGGCACCTGTAGTCCTAGCTACTTGGGAAGCCATGGAATCACTTGAACCCAGGAGGCAGAGGTTGCAATGAGCCAAGATTGCACCACTGCACTCCAGCCTGGACAACAAGTGCTAGACTCCCTCTCAAAAAATAAAAATAAAAAGATCCTGATGTATTGTCAACATCCACTCTCTCCCCAGGATTTAACACAGTTAAAAACCACCTGCTGTGCAGAATATAATTGAGTGCTAATGACATTGTTGGGCATACATTTATTTACATAAATATGATGTATACTATTATCTCCATTTTACCTGCTGAGGAGACTGAGAATGTAAAAAGTTATTTGTCCAAGGTCACCAAACTGTCTGTAGCTAAATCAGGATTTCAACTCAGATTTATCTTTAAAACCCAGCCCTGGCTCATATGTCTTAATATACTTGCATAGAGGTGATGTAACATGGGGGTGGTAGGGAGAGATGAAAATTACTTTTGTATCAGACCATAATTCTCACAGATTACTCCAGGAAAGCAGATGTGAGCACACTATGCTTTGCTCTAAGGAACAGCAGTCACCAAGAACTCCCAAATGGACTTCTATGCTTTAGACAATATATATCTCACTTCATTCAATCATCACCCATTTTAAAAATCAAGAATATAAGATTAAATAATTTGCTCAATGTCACACAGCTAATAAATGACGAGCTAAAATTGAAGCTCAGATCTATTTGACTCCATAGATACACATTAAACTTCCCCAGAATCATTTTTTCATGCTTTGTCTTACAAACGATCTGGAATATTTGTGAAATGCTAAAATATGTTTTCTGTATCGGAAGACTGGCTCAGATATTGTGTCTGTTAGCTTTCCTTCAATGCCCATTTACTCTCCCTTCTTAAAAGAGGATTTCTGTTTTGTTATTGAACATATAGCTGCTACAGGGAAAGAAATGAAAATATTGATTCAGATTTTCTTGGGGAGTGAAGGCAGAGAACATTCAGAGTACAGTGTCTGCTAGGTTTTCTGGGCTGACGAGCTAAAACTGTGGATGAGAAAATGCCAGTTGTCTAGAAATAGGCTTTGAGGCTTGATTTTGGACATTTTGTTAAAAACAACAACAAAACTGCTGAAAAGAAAGTCGTCACTAGCATGGATAATATCTATAATTCCCAAATAGAGATCATTTCTATAGCTATTTTAAAAACTTTGTCCCAGTTGAAATGTAAATGTCACAGGAAAGCATGGAGGTTTTGTAGGATTCCCCCATAGCAAGAATATAGTTTTCTTCATATTTTTTTTTTTTGAGACACAGTCTCGCTCTGTTGCCCAGGCTGGAGTGCAGTGGCACAATCTTGGCTTACTGCAACCTCTGCCTCTGGGTTCAAGCGATTCTCCTGTCTCAACCTCCTGAGTAGCTGAGATTACAAGCACCCACCATCACGCCTGGCTAATTTTTATATTTTTAGTAGAGACAGGGTTTCACCACTTTGGTCAGGCTGGTTTTGAACTCTTGACCTCAAGTGATCTGCCCGCCTTGGCCTCCCAAAGTCCTCAGATTACAGGTGTGAGTGACAGCACCTGCCAGTTTTCCTCATACCTTTATTCCCCAAGTCTCCTATGCTCCCTGGCACATAATGAGTGCTTAATCAACATGAATGAATGAATGAATGAATGCTTGAATAAATGAACAGGTACCAGAGAATAAATATACTGGATACCTTTATGAAAGCAAATTTTCATAGAAAAAGAGCATAAAGCCATAGGAAACCCCCCACCCAGAAGGCATGAAAAACAAACTCACTCCATGCTTTTGCCCAGAGCAGGCTTGCAGCTGGCTTCACTTTAGTTTATCCTAGATTTCTCTTAGGACATAGAGAACAGAAAAGATGTTTGTAATCTAAAATGTCAGGGAACAAAGCCAGAAGGTGCAACATGCAGAAGAAAACATATTCAATGAGTTTCTGAATGCTATCCAGTTTTTCTCTTCAAACAGAAAGAAAATCTCTCCCCCCCACCCCCCCACCACCGTCTTCTAGTCAAAGAGGCTGCAGCTGATGGCATGGCTTAAGTGTCTGCATGTGCCGGTCTGATCCGCCCAAGCTAAGTGGCCAAAGTGGATACTGAAGGCAATACCCCTGGGCCCCCCCTGCAGCTCAGTGAGAACGAAGATGCAGGAATACCTGTGCCTGCATCGTGTGCCGCCACTAGGGGTCCCCAGCAGCAGGCGATGTGAAATGGGAATTGGGTAGCAGAGGCGGCCTCCCTTTGTCTGCACCCCAGGTGTGGGCTCCTCTTTGTTCAGAGGCAGGGCCGCTACCTGCGGCGTCTGAGCTGCCTGCTCACCAACCCATCCTGGGCCGTCTGAGCACCTGCAGAGGAAACAGCGGGTCTCTCAGCTCCTGCCCCTAGTGATGCCTGCCTCAGAGGAGCCAATGCATTCTCTTTCTCGGAACTAGGTGTCTTTGTATTTGAAATAGGGCTTAAACTACAGAGCAAAATACACTACAGCAAAAGAGCATATTGATGTTGAGAAATTGATGGCCAAAGGACCACTTTCGGGGTACGGTAGAGTATTTGCCATAAAATATTTAAAGCCAGTTGACAAATAGCACCACTATTCTCCTGTGAATGTGGACCACTGGATTAATCTTGAAAGTAAGAAATACGGTATTTCATTCTGCGTTTAGCACAGGGAAAGGGAATGATGACCTTCACTAAGGAACACCCCAGAGTGCCTGCAGTGAGGGAGCACAGCTCCTACCGTGACAGCCACATTCACCCTGCAGTGCTTGTCTGCTTTTAAACTTCAAAAGAATGGTGAAACAAAATAAACAAATGACACCACCATAAGAGCTACCCTGCAAACAATAAATCATGTGAGTTGTAACAGCTGGCGATGGAGTGTGGGGTGGGGATTGCAAATATTTACTCCATCAAAATTTTATTCCTATGTTTCACCGTTTCAGTCTTTTTTGTTCACAGCAAAGGGAGCATCCTTACATGAGTATCAAGTTCTTTTTGTGCTGCAGATGTGTTACTCATTGTCTTGTAGCTCAGTGGTGACAGCTACTGAGGTGGAAAGTAACTGGCATAGGAGAGATGTACAGATGTCCTTGACTTGCTCATTTATTCAATGAGTGAACTACTGAACAACATCCACTGAACACCTATTGTATGCAAAGCATGGTGACAATACAGGGGCTGGGCAAACAAGGATCCTGCCCCCACCATGCTTTTGTTGAGACAGGGTCTCACTCTGTCTCCCAGGCTGGGGTGCAGTGGTGTCATTACAGCTCACTGCATCCTTGAACTCCTGGACTCAAGCAATTCTCCCCTGTCAGCCTCCCAAGGAGCTAGGACTACAGGTTTACCACCACACCTGGCTAATTTTTTTTTTGTTGTTTGTTTATGGTTTTAGAGATGAGGTCTCACCATGTTGATCAGGATGGTCTTAAACTCCTGGCCTGAAGGGATCCTCCCACCTCAACTTATTGAGCCACTGGGATTACAGGCATGAGCCACCATGCCAGGCCTGCTATTAATGGACTAGGGACATGAAATATATGCGAAAAGTACCATTAAAACAAGACAGAGCACAAGATCTGCCCATTGAGAGGTATAGTAGATGGACTAGAGAAATTCAGCAGAAGAAGAGCTATTTTCTGGCTTGGCAATCATGGAAGACTTTCTAGAGAAGGTTCATTCTAGTTGAACCTTTATAATATGTAGGATGGGAAGTGGGAAAGAATGGCAGAATCCAGTACTGCCAGTCCCAAGAGCATAGGCCACAGTAAAAGAGGGTTGCATTTGTGAAAGGGGGGGAACAGAGATTAGATTGGAAAGGTAAGTTTGGAAGGCTTTGAATGCCATGTGAAAGCTAAGTTAAAATAAAATAATTTTTATTCTTAAGACCACATCATCCACAAGACTCCTTTTATCCCCTAAGTCTTTTAATATTTGAGGAACAAAGGTAGAAATGTCTTTAAAAATTCTACTTCGCAAACACTTAAGATTTCTGTAGCGCCAGTATTCTCCTTTCCACTAGCAAATTGGTATTACCTAGAATAAAGGCAATAAATGAATAACGTAGATAACTTTTTCATTGTTTCATTTGGAGAAGTACTTTAGAAGGTCTACAAACAAGTCCCTGAGCCTACCAAAGAGGGGTGTCAGCATTTTATTTCCAGGATGTCCTGATAGATAACTTACTGATATTAAACATTTTTGCAAGGAGCAGCCAGCCTTTAGGCTCCTGAATCTAAGAAGGATGATAGTGAGTGATTATTCATGCTGAGTTTTCTCCATTGGCTATGACCTCATCAATCCAGATGATGAATCAACTTTCAGATTTTAGTTCTGAACTTGGAGCTTTCTGTTTGCTATTCAAAACAATGGGTGTCAAAGTTGCGGCTCATCTACCGAAAGACTGGGCCTGTCCATCAGGACATCTCTATTCAGAAAGCATGTTTGTTGGCCTTGTATCCCTCTTCTGGTCCCAGGACCCAGGAAAACATGAGTCTCAGCTTTTTTCTTCCTTCTGTACAGCACAAGGTGGCCTTCAGGTAGTATCTTCACAGCAAGCATCCCCCTGTCCTTTCGTCTGTCAATTTAGGACAATCAAAATAATCTGCGTCACAGGGCCATTAAAAACTCTATGAAGGCAAATGTATCCAAACTGCAGAAACAGAATCTGTCGTCCTTTTGTGAAATTTCAGAGATGAATAATGAAACCTGTTATCACATTGCACAATTTGGGACAAGAAATATAAACCATAGGTTGAAGATAAGACATTTCCCCCTAGAAGAACAGGTCATAGTTGATTAGTTATCTCCAGATGCAATGAAGAAGCAAAAGTTGTTCAAATTATGCATTGCTTCCTTAAAGTAAGCAACTTATAATCACTTTGGAAACACAAACTTTATGCCAGGTACACTGCAGCTTTCCACATAGCATCTTTTTTTTTATTTTTTATTTTTAGATGGAGTTTTGCTTTTGTTGCCCAGGCTGGAGTACAGTGGTTTGATCTCAGCTCACCGAAACCTCTGCCTCCCAGGTTCTAGCAATTCTCCTGCCTCAGCCTCCTGAGTAGCTGGGATTACAGGCATGCACCACCACCACGCCCGGCTAATTTTGTATTTTTAGAAAAGAAGGGATTTGTCCATGTTGGCCAGACTGGTCTTGAACTCCTGACCTCAGGTGACCTGCCTGCCTCGGCCTTCCAAAGTGCTGGGATTCCAGACGTGAGTCACTGCACCGAGCCCACATAGCATCTTAATCTTCACAACATCCTGTGTGATCAGATTTTTGCAGTGGATGGAGAAACTGAGGCTCAGTAGGTGTAAGTAGTTTGCTCAAGGTCGCAGCTAAGTGACAGAACCAGAGTTTGAACCCAGTTGTCTTCGAAGCCCAGATGGTAACAATTCTACTGGGCAACATAGCCAAGTCAGATAGTCTACCATCTAAAGATCTGGGGGGATACATAGATTACTAGTCAAACAGGTAAGTGCTGCTTTCTACCAAGCAGAAGAACTCTGGGGAAACAGTAAGTTCCTTTTGATGAACAAGTCAAGTGTGTGATGAGTCACATGTCCAGATTAGGCACTGCATCAGTACTTACAGCCCACAAAATGAAGAAGGATAGTGGTAGGGGGCTGGGAAAGTGGTGGCGCTTGGGTCTCCTTAGACCAGCTAGGGCTGTTTCAAGGTCGATGCAGATGAGGAACAGGAAGACACAGTCCCATGTGACTGGAGATTGCTCACACTCCTCTAACAATTTAGCAAGTTGCATTTTTTAAAAATGGACCTTAATGGGAAGACACACTGGGATTGCATCCTGGAGGGAATTTTTTTTTTTTAAGTTCTAATCAACTAGAAAATGTGACATGGTGCACATTGTGATTATTTAAGATTCATGATTCACTGTAGGTTAGGTGCCGGGTTGATGTGGATCCCCAGGGCCTAGCTGCTGTTCTGTGTCATTCCTGATAATTTTTAAATTGACTATGTCCTTTTAACCATGCTTTAAAAAGTTGAACTACCCCAACGTGAACACTTTCTATTTCGCTATATAATGAGAGTACTTTCATTCCTTTAATGTTTGCTTTTTCCTTTGATCTAACAATTTCTCTTCAAATTTCACAGTTTTCTGTTGCTTTAGGATTGAAATAACCGATTAGCCCACTGGGAGCGTGAAACAGACTTAAAAAAATCTGCATGATATTTCGTCCCAGTGAAATCAATTTAGGTTTAAATACAGGGGGAAGGGACGCACCTCGTGCTCAAATCTCTTTCTCTCACACACCTGAGCAGCTCCTAGCCTAAAAGGGCACAGTCGGACCTGCGGCCAAGTCTTAAGTCTTTTGTGAGGATCTTTTGCAAGACAGTCTCGGAGAACCTCTTTCTTTTTGACACCCGGCTTTGTGTGGGCCTGATGACAGGTTTGGACGGCTCTGTTTCTTTGAAGGCCAACCTCAGAGGCCCACGGACGCGTCGGGCACTGTCCGTGGCTAGGGTACTTAAGTGTAGCTGAGTTGGCTTCCCGGATGTTTTAGGAAACGCACCTTCTTGCAGGGCAGGGGCTGTCAGTTCCAGAGCAACAAAGGACAATTTGGAGGGGAGTGGAAGGAGCGTTCCGCAGTGGCTCTGGCATCCCAGGGTCCCTTCTGCCTAGCACCGTGGCCCTAGTGATCCCGCCTTCGCCCTCTGGACCCCCGACCCCCACTGCCTCGCCGCCCGAGAGCCCAGCGGGGCGCGGCGAGCCCCACCACCTTCCCCCACACCCTCCCTCTCCAGCCCCTTCAAACCCTGGGAGCAGCGCTGCGCAAGCAGCCGCGCTCGCCCCGCGCCCCCCGCGGGCCTCCCCAGCACCCCGGAGACCCGCTCCCCCGTCCCGCCTCCCCCTGTCCTGCAGTCCGCAGCCTCCCCTTCCAGCCCCAGTGGCGGGAGCTGTCAAGCCCGCGGCAGCCGAACCAGCCCCCGAGCTCCCGCGTCTCCGCTCCTTCCTTTGTGTGCGCGCGAGCGGAGTTGGGGCGGAGGGAGAAGGGGGAGGTCGCTCTGTCGGTCTGTCTCCCGCCGCCTCTGCCCCGGCTACTAGAAGTGCGGCAGGAGAGGCGGGAGCCCAGGAGAGGGTGCGGGAGCTGGCGGGGCGGCTCGGGGCCGCCGGGACGCCCTGGTCCCAGCAGCGCACGGAGGAACGCGGACGGCTGAGGGGCTCGGCGGGAGCCGAGATCCGCCCGTCCCGGCCACCCCTCGGCCTCCCTCTGCTCCCACCTACCCCCTGACACGCGGAGAAAAGCGTGCAAAGGCGCGGAGCGGGACGGAAACCACAAATAAATAGCGGCGGCGGCAGCGCGTCATCTGGCGGAGCAGGAAGTGCAGGCAGAGTCCGGAGGCTGGTGCTTTCTGCGCGTCCCCAGGACTTTGCCATGGGCTGGGGGCCGCGGAGGCTACGAGCGGCCGGGCGAGGGCAGCGGCAGCGGCGTCCGCACCGGAGCTGAGCGAGCAGCGACGCGAGGGGAGCGCGGAGATGGCAGCGTCCAGCAACTCCAGCCTGTCCGGCTCCTCGGTGTCCTCCGGTGAGTTTCAGCCCGTCGGGCGCGGCTGCCGCGCAGAGTATCGTCCCCCTCGCCCTCTCCCCGCACCCTGGGATGGACAGAGCCTACCTGCGGCCGTCCCGCCCGCTCTCTTGGAGTGGGGGCAGGCGTCCGGGTGACACTTGTTTGGTTCGCCAGCACCTCGATGCCCAGAGCACCCTTGCGCCTGACATCTGACAGCGCAGAGGTGGGAGAGCGGCGGAGCCCTCAGTGTGCGGACGCGGGTGTTCTGGGGCTTGGGGCGCAGCGGGCGAAAAGCGAAAGGAGCGGGCGGGCTCGCACTTTCTGGCGCAGCGGGAGCTGGGACTGGAGGGGCGGGGAAGGTTGGGGCGAAGCTGAGCGCCCCGACCTGTTTGCCGTGCGGCTCCCGCTACCCTGGACACCCAAATCCAGAGCAGAGGGGAGCAAACCCTCGCTCCTCGCAGACTTGGTTTTCTTTGTTTGTTTCAGAAATTAGCTCAGTGGAGACACTCGTTTGGGCATGGGTTTGAGACAGCAGCAATGAAGGGAGGTGTCTTTCTGATCCTGATTGAAGTGCGTTAGGGGAAGGGAGGTCAAGCCCAGCCTCTGACTCTTGGCATATTTACAAGTGGGGTGTGTGTGTGTGTGTGTGTGTGTGTGTGTGTGTGTGAGAGAGAGAGAGAGAGAGAGAGAGACACTGACTCCTTAGACATTTTCTGATACTACTGTATGTGATTTCACTAGCAAAGCATACATTTTTTTTTTCCTTGTAAGTATGGTTGAGCAAAAAGGGAAGGCTTCTTTCAGCTTTTCTATGGTTGCTCACTGGGTCTAATTGAAGAGGGAAAAAAATTGCTATTGAATCCGAAGGAGTAGGAGTCAATAGAAGCAGACCCACTGGTTTCTGAGTATGACAGGTTTCTAATCAGAATGATGCATTAGGTACAATTACTCTACCTCTCTGGTCATTGAAAACTTTAATGACAAACCCAAAGGAATGGCTGCTAAGACATATAGTGTAGTATACGGTATTTAAGGGTCAAGAATGTCATGAAGTCCTAAGGGAAGTGCTCGATATATTAACATTACATTAAGTCCCATTGGGCTGTTTTTATTATTCAAAAATTAAAGGAAGAAACACCTTTTTTGGAGGCATTGGATAGCAAGCTGAGCATAACGGCAACCACAGTTTTAGATGTGGACTCATTAAATCATAAATGCAATATGAATTTGACTAAGGTGTGTGCAATTGTGACGTGGCACGAGGTGATCTCTTGAAAGCCATCTGTTACCTTTCTTGGCAGGTTCAGTTCCAGGGAAATGACACTACCTTTCTTGATCACTGCCAACTAATCAAAAAACACGGTGTTATTAGGTGTGCGATATAGTTCAAACTTCTGGTAGTAGCAGCCCATGGGGCAGAAGTCATATCTTATTAAGAGCAGCAACAAGTTGACCACCAGTGGTTTTAATTCTGAGAACTCAGCAAATGCTACAGCTTATTTTTAGTACCCTCAAACCAGGCTGCTGTTTTTCAATTCATTTTGGTTGACTAACACTGAATTTGAAATAAAGTGGTGTTGGCTTTCTATTAGCATGTGGTTATCCCTCTCAGAAAACTGCCCACTAGAAAATGAACTGGTAGGGCAAAGGGAAAAAGGAAGGGAGAAAGGACAAGGAGCTGGTGGTGTCACAGGATTTACTGGTGGCATGAATTACAGCTGCTGTGGCATCTGAATTTTCAGATCTTAAGGTAGCTTAAGAAACCTGATTGAAAATCCTAACTCAGCCTTCAGAATACTTTGGTCTGAAGCAAGCCAGTATGAGATTTAGATGATGGTAATTGCTTTGCGGATAGGATACAGATGCCCATGATGGTTCTTTTTCCTGCTTTATTTACCTCGATGTTTAATCCTAATGGAAACTGGGAACTTATGTGAAAACTGAAATTCAAAAAGTGAGCATGGATGCATTGTTTGGCATGAATCAGCCTAGCCGGTGAGTTTATACTGCCTAATTCCCCAATTAATCAGGCATGTTGTCTTGAAAAATACAGCTTTGTAGTTCTCTTTTTAAGCACACTTACCATTGTGCGGATCATGAATAATTCAGACGACACAAGCAATTCACACCTGTGAGAGGTGCTGCGCAGCAAGAATAGAGCCTGTTTGTGGTGGCAGCTGCACTCTCTCAGGCGAAGGCCTGGATCTGAGAAATTAGGGCACTCCATTAATCTACTAATCACTACTTACAAGGGCCTACTGTGTGCCAGGCAATAAGTTATAAACCTCAGCTTTAAGAAGGTTAAGGGAGGAAGATAATTGTAGGGTTCCCTCTAGCTCTGAAGTTCTGGGAGTATTGTCTTTTAATTCTGGCTTCACCACCGACCAGCTGGGTATCTTGGAGTGAGTTGCTTAACTTCTCCAAGCCTCAATTTGCTCATTTGTAAATGAGGCTGATACTGATGATAAGACCTACTTCATAGAGTGTCTTGGGTATTAAATGAGATAATATGTGTAGAGTATTTAGCACAGGGCCTAGCATTTAATAAATGCTTAATGGGAATAAATTTTACTCCTTTGAGGAATGAAAAAGAAGGCATTCATGGGCTCAGAATTTAGGTGCAGACATGAATCCAACAAATACACAGTTCACTTCTTTGATCACGTTAAATTTGATCTTGAATTTTGGGCTGCGTTAAATAAGCATGCGAGTGTCTTCCAGGTTTCAGGCATATTCCTGAGTGTTTGGCATGGAAAGGTGAGTCAAGATCCTTTTATCATTCAGCGGCGAGACACACACACACAAACAGCAACCTGTACTCCAGTTTGCTAAAACAAATTCTGTGGAGGAGAGTGCAGAGGAGAGTGATTGCCTTACTCAAATTAGAGGGGTCAGTGGAAATGTCATATGAGTTGGGCCTTGAAGGATGAGTAGAATTTTTCCGGAAAGCAGATGGAGGGAAAGATTTCAGGAAAGAGAAGAGCTTAGGAAAAGGCCTGGAGATGGGTAAGTTCATAAATAACCTCATTTTGACTTTCTTTCTTGGAACCCTTGTTCCTTTTCCTCTCTGGTAAGTTAGGCTTACAGGCCCATAAGCACAGAGCTGCCAGCTCACTCATTGCTGTTGCTGATGTAGGAAGTTTTCTTTCTGTTCAGGTAGCAGTGGGTTTGATGGAACAGCTCTGGAAGGCTTAGGACATGTGGGCAATTGAGCAGTGAAAAACGAACAGTTGATTCTGTAGTGTCCAGCATAGAGAAAGGTGACGTCAACATGGGTTATACTTCTTGTAAAGGAACAGCTGTGGGAGATTTGGGTATGGTTGTGTTTGCAGAGTAAAGATCTAATAATTTGCTCAGCATTAAGGTCAAAGTTATCGGATTTTCCTGAGAATTTGCTCTCACTAGCTGCTGTTGAACTAAATCACCCAAGTGTGTCCTTTATTCTATGGTACCAACTGAGACATAACAAATGAAATAATCAGGTTGCAATTTAAAAATAAATTTTCTGAGAACTCTTCACAAATTTTCTTCTGGAATATTCAATTATGTATAAAATAAATTGTTTTACCTTTGTTTTAAAAACTACTAGTAATTAAATTTCACAATCACCTAGACTGGCAGGAAGCTGTGATTACCTTTATTATTTTAAATCACAAAAAGAAAAGCTCTTATCCTGAAGCATTTAATTCAGCCTGTGGCACTTGCTTATATTCTGAAATAAAGAACGGCCAGTTTGTGAAACAGTTTTCTTAATAATCATGGGTTATATTTGCTCTTAAAATTGAAATAAGAACTTTTTGCATATTAGCAGTATGATTGCCAAATGGATAATTTCACAGTCCAGAAAAAAATCAACCCAAGCGAATCAATAGAGAAGCTTCAAGATGTTCCCAGTAACTGAAAAAGGTAAAACATTAAATATTAAAGGAACCCCCAGGATAAGAAGTTAAGATACAGAAACATAAACACACTGTATTATAAAAATAAAGTTGACACACACTTAATTAAAATGCAAATGGAAAAAGATAAAAAGTCAGTATTAGGTGCAGTCATCAAAACTTTCAGTGGGAAAAGAACATTCCTGAATGGATTGAGGTATTTATTTCTTTGGATTCTGTATAACAGTAATGTTTGCCAGGTAAATTGTGCTGTTTTCTGAGTCACACTGGTGTTGATGTAGAAATGATAAGTAGGAATTTTCATTACTCATTACTATGGAGTTGTAACCAGGAACATAGCTAAGTCTTCCATATTTCTAGATGCAGACAGCAAAACTGAATTATAGTAATTCTGGCAAGACTTATTTATGTCTAACTAGAAATTCTGTGGATCCAATGCTACAAAATAGGGTATTTTATTGAAACGGACATTCTCACTAAGAAGTTTTCTTTTGGACCTTTGGATTTTTCAGAAATTTTCTTCTGGAATGTTTAATTATGTGCAAAATTTGCTTTGCCTTTGTTTTAATAATAACTGCTCCATAATTAAATTTCACATCACCTAGATTGGCAGAAAGACTTGACTGCCTTTTTTATTTTAAATCACACATGCACAAATTCCAATTTAAAATATAATCACAAATAAAAAACTGCAAAGCTAAAATTAACTCTGTGAGAGAAATTATTCACTCAGATGAGGAGCACTAGTCTTTGTTTTTCTCCTTAGCATTCCACACCTTATTTTAACTTATTAGATTTTATTGTCCGTTGTAGCAACTCAGATGAACTGAGCAATACAGAATCTGAGAGGTAAGGAGATTTTTTTCTTAGCATGCTACATATTTGCAGTGTTTGACAGGGGGGACCCAGTGATTTGCATACTTCCACTGAAATGCTGATTCTCCCTACTAGCCCATGAAGTGTACTGGGTGACCCTGTTATTTGCCCAACTTTTGGGGGATGTGAACACCAGGTATTTTCTGTGGCTAGTCTATGCAGGGTTTAACTGGACAGTGTGTTCTGAGAGCTGCCACCTGGGGCCTGGCCTGAGTGTCAGCCCCACTGAGGGCCATCTGCTGCTCAGCAGGGTCTCCCACTTTTGCACAATGGTGAAAATAACTGGACATTCAGTCTGGAACACCTATACACGAGCAGTGTCACGTTGGAAGGTTTTGGAAGAGTTTTCTGCCAGAAGATCAAGATTCCTGTCAAGGCAGATACAGAGAAAAAGACACAAACCTAGTGATAGACATATGATTAATAGCATCCCCTATCAACCACCAGTCATTTATCTTTTATGAATGTATGTATTCTCATTTCATGGCTTCTGAAATATGTAATTTAATTTTCAAAACAAAATGCCTTTCCCCCCTCCCTCCCTCATTTTTCTTTCTTCCTTCCCCTTTTCCTCTCCCATTTCTTCCCTCCCTCCCATCCCTCCTCTCCCCTCCCTCTACCCACCTTTTTCTCCTTCTTCCCTTCCTTCCTTCCTCCCTTCCTCCCCCAACTCCTCCCTCCTTCCCTTTCTTCCTCCCCCCACCACCTCTCTTTCTCTCTTTCTCTCCCTCTCCCTCCCTCCCTCCCTCTCCTTCTTTTATCTCTTTCTCTTCTCTCATATGTTTTGGTCAGATTTCTATTTAGAGATGTTTTCATGAATCCCACATTAGCTTTCCTTTACTGTTCATAGTTTGCAAATCCTTTAGGCACCCTCCTGTTACTCCTTCCCTTTGGCCCACGGGAAAGGAGGCTGGTATTGTGTCTCTCACATGGATTCAGGTTAGGGGTCAAGATGGATACCTGTGTCTCTGGCACAGCCTGGTTGGTGTGACAGAACACACTGATGTGTCTCCAAGCTGCTAACAAATGCAGAGGTTTATTTAAAGTCTTCACAGCTAGAGGAAACGGCAGTTAGGTAGGGCCAGGTAGCATACTCTGCAGGGGGACCTAGGTGGCTGTCCTCTGGGATCTGAAGCTGAAGAACTGGGATGAGTGTGTCATCAAGTTGCCACAAACCTTTTAGCTGTGCATTCCGTGAGGGCCAGCTACTAGCTGCTTATGCGAATAACATGCTTTTTCCCCCATTTATAATTAATCGTACACATTTGTGGGGCCAATCTTTGAATATAGTCTATATAGTATGGTCTAATTGTAACATTACCTTGCTTCAACAGTTTGGCCTGTCAGTCATTCAACGTCAGCCTATTTGTAATGCAGTGTAAGGTATTATTTCAAATCAACCAATATTTAAGTCTCCTAAGAAATAAGAGCTGGACTGACTATACTGAGAGCGAGGAGGGACCTTGGAAGTTGTTTAACAGATTCCAACATTGTATAAGAAAATCAGAGCCCAAGGAACTCAGAAACTGTCTAATGCCACTCACTTACCTGACGGCAGAGCTAGAGCTGGAACTATCATCTAGGACGCAAGCTCCTGTGACATTAATGTTCCCCACACCCACTTCCTGGCTCATCCTAAAGAGTAGCATCATCCTTAGAGAATTTCTTGTAGATTACTTTTTTTTTTTTCTGTCTGGCCTTGTAGAGGCTGTTCTATTTAATTATTTAATACTTTCAAGAAAGAAGTCATAAAGTGCTTTATATTTTAAATGGGCCTCAGATTGCCAGGCTGTTGTGCCTATAAAGGCATGAAGATTTAAGCGGCCTAGGTCTGCCATAACTGCGTATAACTGTGTTGTCCACTGTGGTAACCACTAGCCACATGTGGCTATTTAAATTTAAATGTAAAAATACTCAGTTCCTCAGTTACCCTAGGCACGTTTCCAGTGCTCAGTAGCACTCATGGCTAGTGGCTACCATATTGGAGTACACAGATACAAAGCATTTTTATCATTTTTTACAGGAAATTCTCTTGGACAGCATTGGTACAGTAGATGAGTATTTCTAAGATAGAGACATAACTAATGTAAAATCAACAAGCTAAAAAGAGAAAATTGGATCCGGTGCACTCTCGTTGCTGTGTTTGCTCCTTGTGCTATCCAGGTTATCTTTCACGAATTTTGCAAATTGACTTTTTAAAAAAGTAATTTCTTTATAACCTTGAGGGAAACTGTGGAATGACAGCTGGAGGATGATGTTGGGGAGGGTAATTAAAAATGTTTGTAAACTCCTCTAGGCCTGAGGTTTGATTCAAGCTTTATTTAAAAAGTGGTTTGTTGTTTCCCTAATGGCAACTCAATTTCTTTTTCAAATAAATCACAGTGAGTTCTAATTTCACCCTCAAAGAGGAAAAAAATGTCCAAAAAAAAGTTGGATCTTACATTGTATCTCTTAAAAACATCGTAAAGAAAACTGACTGTGGACTGAGGTTGCTAGTGGCATATACAAGCCATGTTATTTAAAAGAGATTTTCTGCCAACCTGGCCATCAGCAGCTAGCTAGACGGATTTTTGCTTCTACAAAAGGCCCACATCAGGGGAAAGCAAATGCACTGGTTTTTTAGAAAATAAAGTTAGCTTTTGGAATTTTGAGTACATTTAATTGGGGAGAAATGCATGCAAATAAAATGTAGGAATGTGACAGTTTCTAGGAAAAGGAAGCAGTTCTCCTTGAACTTCTGTTTCCATCCTCAAGTGCAAGAAAATGGGAAGGTGGAAGATACCTTTAAAGAGTCAAGTAACTGTCAAGAAAGAGGGGAATGTTGAGGCCATTGGACTCAGAAACTATAGTAACCAAAAGACTGACATGTGTGGCTTACTATTTATTGACATAACTCAGATCATAGATTTAGGGCACTATGAATCACAGAAGCACTTGGGTGATAACCTTACGCAATTCTTTTCACACCAGAGATCCAGTTCCTGGATTTTATTGGGTCCTATCATTGCCCTCTGCACCCTCAGTAGGGGCCGGGTATTGTTTTTTTCAAGGAAGTGAAACCTAGCACTTCCTTACTACTTTATGGAATGCCACATGTGCTTTCTTATATGATGTTGCTTCCAAGGAATAAGCACAAGAGACTGTTGGGATGGCAAAGAAATGGGAAGCAGGGAGCATGGCTGTCACAGTAGACCTACGGTAATATCTGTCAGAGGGTGGGGCTCCCTTTGACCTCTAAGGACCTGATTCTCAAGACCTAGACCTGTACTGTCCATGTGACAGCCACACATGGTTTTCTGAGCCCTTGAAACACGGCTAGTCTGAACTGAGATGTGCTACAAGTGTAAAATACACACTAGTATTCAAACACTTAGTACAAAGCCAAAAAATATAAAATATCTGATTCATAATTTTTAAAATGGTGAATATGTGTTTAGGTGATATTTTTTATCTAGGCCAGGCATGGTGGCTCACGCCTATAATCCCAGCACTTTGGAAGGCCAAGGTGGGTGGATCACCCGAGGTCAGGAGTTCGAGATCAGCCTATCATGGTGAAACTCTGTCTCTACTAAAAATACAAAAGTTAGCCAAGTGCGGTGGTGCATGCTTGTAATCCCAGCTATTTGGGAGGCTGAGGCACAAGAACTGCTTGAATCCAGGAGGCAGAGGTTGCAGTGAGCCGAGATCCTGCCATTGCACTCCAGCCTGGGCAATAAGAGCAAACTCTGTCTAAAAAAAAAAAAAAGGATCTATTAAGCTAAATATAATATACTTTAAAAAATTAGTTTTATTTTTTAAAAATGTGTTTAAGGTAACTACTAGAATATTTGGAATTACATACATGGCTTATGGTATATTTGTATTGGACAGCTCTGGTCTGGATGACTCCAGTAAGAATGTTCTAGCCTGGATCACAGAATCTCCCATAGAAAACCTGCTGCTACACTGCTCAGTGGCTGTAGCCCTGTTTGCTTACCCTCCATTCACCAAGGCAGAAACTTACCAACGCAGCTCAGCCCTGATACTCAGGTCCCTGTTTGGTTTTAGTCCCAGACATTGAGAGATGTCCTTAATTTTTGTGAATCTTACAGTGATTTTCCAGTGAAGTTCTATAAAGAGAAACAGGTTGGGACATTTGTGAGATTCTTGTTTAGACAGATTTTGTGTTTTGTGTTGTTTTGTTTGGGCTTCAGTGTATTCTAGGCTTCATATATTTTCATTAGATTTATGTACACTCCTCCTTCCAAAGAAAGCGTGCGATGCCATGAAGCTGGAAAGAGAAGCTGAGGAAACAAAGCACACATTTTTCTCTGTGTGTGTAGAAAACTCTTGTCTGATAGCCTTTGTACCACGATGCCATTTGACAGATAAGTATGTGCATTTACACACACATCTGTATGTCTGTATGTGTGTGTTTGTGTGTATATATGTATACACAGAAAGCAGAAGTGGATTGGGTTCCAAACACAAGTTATTTCTCACCACATTTATATCACATATAAGTTAATATCAAGGGAAATGGAAAGTCAGGCCTAGCATTACTTTTAGTAATGAAATAATTCACTTGGGATTATGCTAATGATGTGTAGATATTAATACACATAATTTGGCTGCCTAATATTGATTTAACTTGCTCATTCCAATTCTCTTTATTACAAAAAAATTAGGCATTTTGTTTTACAGTGCTTGTCCTCAGAGACAGTGAGATCCAGTAAACCATATTAATTACCAAATTACCAATGCTTATTTGGTAAATAATACTATTTTGCTGATTTTCCTATGCACAGAGAGCACTATTCTCTTTCAGTATATACCCTTGGAGTTGTTAATTTATGGTTGGGGGCCTGGTTAGCTCTAGCCAGATATCCTCTCTGGATCTCCCTCATGATCAGTGTCTAGGGTTGAAGGTACACCCGATGACCAGGGCTCAGAAGTTTTTGTTCTATGTGATGTCAGTACACCCTAGGGTTGAACTTTGGTCTCAGGAGAGCCCAGGTCCTATGCTTGCTTTAAGCCGCCAAACAAATCCACATGCCTTTTTAAAGAATATGAATTATTCAGAAGAAAAAGCACTTGACAGAAGCTTTGTGAAGCTTTGTAAACGCTCCTGAAATAATTAATATCAGATTAAGATTAGGAATAGAATCACAGCAAATCCTAGGCAATTACACATGTAAGACATGGTTTTGAGTTAGACGATGTCATTTGGCTTAAGAACATAGTAATTGCCACAGTACTTATTTGGTTCTGTATTCTAAAGTAATAGCATGAAGGGTATTTTGTAAAAATGCACAACAGCCTTTCAGGGAGGAGAGGCCCTGCAGACATCTGACTTCATAAATAGCTGAGTGTAAAGCTGTCATTCAGGAGTTAATGTAAACGCATCTGAATCCATCTGTAGTTTTAGCTTGTGCTCCTTCTTATAGTAATGAGTTTCAATGGTTTTCTACCTATAGAGCAGATGCTGTTTCTTCCTATTGCTTTAAATTTAACTCTCTGAAACTTATTTTTGGCATCTATGTTTGGGTTTCGTGAATTAATGTGGGTTCACTTGAACCACAGACTCCAAGGGTGGCATTGTGTTACAAGCATTGGGAAGTTGGGGATCTGGTCCAAACACCAGCACTGACTAGTCTCAGGGTTTCTACTTTTTAATCCATAAAATGGGCTAATAACACTCGATGTTAGAATCAAATGTGTGAATGTCTGTGAAGAAAACTTGAAAATGTGTGAACCAAACATAAAAATCTCTGATCTAATGAAGCTCATGTTCTAATAAGATACACCACAGGTTCCTTTCCTGAGTGGTAAGTGATCACTCAGAGCTCATGATCTTCTAAGATAACTGGAAAAGTTTCTCTTAAATACCTTACGTTGCTCTTCTTCATAAGCCTTTCAAATCCTTGCCGTGTAATCATGCCAATTTAGGATTTCTCTACTCTGTGTAAGGCTCCAGTGTGTGTCCTGCAGTCCCAACATTTTCAGTTAGCTCAGGCAATCCAAGGAACACCACTGTTATGTGTTCCCATCTAGAGGAATGGTTCTTTTTTAGGTAAAAGAATTTATACACATTTTAGGTAAGATACAATATATACAAAAGAATATCAGTAATAGGCATCAGGTTATGAAGCATAGCCATGTAATTATTAGGAAAGCCACCACCCAGTTTAGGAACATTGCCTAGCCTTGTGTCTTCCTCTGTATTCTTCTCTCTTTCCTTGCCCATCTTATTTCATTCATTCCTTCCAAAGGTAACCACTGCTCTGAATTTTTAGCTTATTCCCTTGCTTTTCTTTTTAAAATGATTTTGTCATGTATCACTACAATACCTGCTTCACAAGGGCAGCTATTTTTGTTTTGTTCACTGCTGGATTTTCAGTGCCTAGCAGTGTCTGGCATGTCCAGGCACTCAGTTACTGTCACAGGAGTGCAACTGTAGCCCCTTCTTTATCTTTTGTATGTAAATCAGTTCAGCAAAGACCCTGTCACCAGTTTACATTAGCCACATGCCTTCAATAGCTTTTAGAATTATTTTTTCTCCCCCAGATGGAGAGTCTCACTCTATCCCCCAGGATGGAGTGCAGTGGCATGTTCTCGGCTCACTGCAACCTCTGCCTCCTGGGTTCAAAGGATTCTCCTGCCTTAGCCTCCCAAGTAGCTGTGATTATAGGTGTATGCCACCACACCCAGTCAATTATTGTGTTTTAGTGGAGACGGGGTTTCACCATTTTGGCCAGGCTGGTCTCCAACTGCTGACCTCGTGATCACCCACCTCGGCCTCCCAAAGTGCTGGTGTGAGCCACTGCGCCCAGCCTAGAAATTTTGTTTTTAACTTATTTTATTAATTTTATTTTTAACTTACTTGCAACAGGAGACTCCAAGCAGAAGCACATGAATTTGTCTGAATGAGGACTTTTTACCTTGATTTGTGGTTCACAAGCACATTGCAGGAATGAGTAGTGAATACTGAAGAAACAAGTGGTAAAGCTAGAGTTCAACATGGACAGCTACAGGGAAAGTTTTTTTTTTTTTTTTTTTTTAGACAGATTATTGCTCTGTCCCCAGGCCCCAGGTTGGAGGGCAGTGGTGCGATCTTGGCTCACCGCAACCTCCGCCTCTCAGGTTCAAGCAATTCTTCTGCCTCAGCTTCCCGAGTAGCTGGGACTACAGGCATGTGCCACCACACCCAGCTAATTTTTGTATTTTTCAGTAGAGAAGGGGTTTCACCATGTTGGCCAGGATGGTTTCGGTCTCTTGACCTTGTGATCTGCCCACCTCAGCCTCCCAAAGTGCTGGGATTACAGGCGTGAGCCACCGCGCCCGGCCAGGGAAAGTTTTAAAAAGCGATCCTGTGTACATTCTACAGCAGGGATGAGCCGGAAAACAGTATGTTAGGTGAAAAAGTGAGAGACCATATACTGTATGATTCCACGCATGTGAAACCCTCAAGATAGGCAAATCCTAGAGACAGAGAGTAGATGAATTGTCCCCTGCGGCTGAGAGGTTTGGAGTGAAACAGGAAGTGACTGCTAATAGGTATGAGTTTTCTTTTTGCGGTGATGAAATTGTTCTAAATTTGATTGTGGTAATAGTTAATAGTTACACTCTCTGTGAATAAACTAAAAGTCACTGAATTGTTTGCTTTTAAACAGGTAAATTGTAGGGTGTGTGATTTACATCTCAATAAAGCCATTATTTTAAGAAGGCAAAGAAATTGATATTATATGAAAGAGAAGGTGAAATAGTCATAAGGTGAGCAGACAGAAGAAAACCCATAGGTCAAGTCCTTCCTGGACAGCTTGTAAGCAGATGGGAGACATTTCAATCCACATCCACTGAAAACTTGGTCAACACATGGGGGTGCCCCTTCTCTTTCCATTTTCATTTCCACATTCATCTTTTACTGCAGCCAGCCCCTGACCTTCTCAGATAGTTCCATAGAGAATTGCTCTCTGGGGCTGGTTAGCTCAGCCTCCACTAGAGAAATGCTTCCCTTCACTCGTATCCCTGAAAGGCCATGGCACCCTCCTTCTCACTGAAGAATGAGGGAGAGTAGCAGGTCTTCTCTGCTACTGCTGGGCAAAGCAATTAGTGCATTTCTCATGACTAGTTAATTAGATTTTTATCCAGCTTTTTAAACCCTGGACGCAACTCTGTGACCTTGAAGTACACTGTGAATCATCCAGGAACCAAGTTTCCCTACTGTGTGCCTGATGCTCTAAAATATTATTCATACATTGATGCATCTGTGGCTGCCTTCATATGCCCCCACTAGATGGATGCTTGTACAGACGTTTCCAAGGATATCATCTGCTGGCTCTTTTGCTGTTTCTAATCAGAGCCGACATTCTTTGATCACAACAGATCATAGTATTGTACTAGAAAGACTTTGCTGGAAAGACTAACATATTACATGCTTGTAGCTGTCACAGAGGTTCTGATAGTATTTACTTTTACCTCAAACAAATAAAGAAAAAAATGCATTTGATCAGATCACATTGCAAATATGAGTGATTATAAATAGGAAATTGTCCAGACCCATATATGGTTCACTATAATGGACCTAGTCCATGAGCATTTTTTAATACTTGCTGGTTTTGAGTGCCAGGTTGTTGCAAAAGTCCTCTTCTTCCTCCCAAGTACAGAGACTCCTCTAGGTAGATAGACTTTCTGTTAGTTGGAGGAAGATTGGCCCTAGCCTGGAGCTAATGGGGGTAAAGACGGATGTCTTTGGGGAACTGAGTCCCTGGGTAGCTGCTTTCTTGGGCAGGCTTCAGAGTCCAATGGCCTGTGTGATTTTATAGGATGGCTGGCTCCCCTTCAAGTTGGTCATGACCTTTGCTCCTTTTTTCCATAGGGAACTGATACAGCCACCCCCACCAAATACAAATAAGTGCCCATTCATGGGAGTGTGAGGACAAAGCAAGTACTGGAACTTCTTCCTTAAGGTCTCATTCACAGTGTTTTCCTGGCAACCCTTAGAGGAAGTGGGCATGGGCCACAGTGGCTCTGTTGTTCTGGGTCCTCCCTCAGGTGAAATCTGGCTGCCCTGGGCCCCTTAGGACAGCAGCACATGTGGGGGTGGTATTGTGCCTTATGCTCGCCTCTGCAGCTCCCCTGACATCTCACACTTTAGACTTTGTTCCTCCTGCTTTCTAATGTCACAGGCTAAGCCATCTCTAACAAAAGGCTCACTGTTCCTGGGACCTGCTATTCACGCAAACGTTTCTCATTCTAACACCAACACGTATCACACATTCACAGCTCCTCACATCCTGACCAGACCATTCCAGGATGCAATTATTGTAAGGGTTAGGACGTTTCAGCCGCAAATACAGGAAAGTCTAAGAAGTGCTGAGGTACCGTGGTTGTAGACACTGCAGTATCTGACTCTGTCTGCTTCTCTCAGCTCTGCCCTCTTGGGTGGGGGGCCTTTCCCTCAGCCTCACTGTCTTTACAGTTTCAAGATGACAACAGCAGTCCCCTGGCATCGTATCTAGAAACAGAGACTGGGAAATCTCTGCCTCCTGGCCCTGTGGAAGATAAGAAAGACTCTCAGACACACCTGTCCCCGCCCCCCCACCAGCAAAGATCCCTTTGTCTCATTGGCCACAGTTTTGTCACATGCTTACATGTGAACCAATCACTGGCAAGGGAATGGGATCCCCCTGATGCACTTAGTCCAGTTGTGACCCCCTTTCTGGAATGCAGATGGACCAGCCTCTCCTGAAGGAGTGAAGGGGCCTGAACAGAACAGGGTTCTGTTAAGGGGGAAGAGGAAACCAAGAGCATCTGCCATAATTATGTCGTGAATGTCCTCAGCCCCTAGAACCTCTAAGGCCACCAACAAAACACAGAATTCCAAAATATGTGGCCTCATGGTCAAAAAGCTTATTATAGTCTTAGTTGAGAAACAAGCAATTAGTGTAACTATTCATTTTGTAATAATATCACTCCCTGAAAAAAATGTTCTGTTACCTCACTACATTAACATGACTGACAACTCATGTGTTGTTTTCACTTGTTATTGCTTTATGGTTTGAAGTACTTTGCTTTATGGTTATGAAAAAATATAAATCCATTAATTCAAAACTGGATAGGGTCTTTAGCTCTAATGAGAAGTAGGACAGTGAGTATTGAAGGTTTAGATTCTTGACAGGCTTTAACATCCCTGGGCCTGATGTAAGTTGGAACTATATTATTAGAAAAGTGGGGAATCATAGTAGATGAGTCAACCCACCTCCAGTTGCTATGGGAGGGAATTTTTAAGGCTTTGATTTATGAGAAAGAGTGATCATTAGCAGCTGTTTGTTTTTAAAACAGAGGTTCCTGCAAATTGTCAAGTCCAGTGGAATAAATGTACTGGTGCCTAACTGGAGAAATAATTTCAGGTTATTCCCAAGGAAAAGGGAACAGGCAGAGGCTTTTGGAGTACATTCCTGTTTTTCATTGTTATGATGGGCCAGGGTGTGTAAGATCACTGGGTGAGGAGTCATGTGACCTAAGTCTAAGCTTGTTCTGTCTCAGCATTTACTTTTCGTGTGTCCAGGGGCAAATTACATTATCATTTTGTGACTTTGATGCTCATCTGTAGAACTATTAGTTTGGCCCAGATCATCTCTGAGAGTCTTAAAAATTTTATGATTTTTCTGATTCTGCCTATTTCCTCCTGCCAATTTATGGTGCCTTGGTGGTCCCCCAAGGAAACAACCCTCTTGTATATAAATCAGTTACACCCACATACACACATATTTCAAATAGCAATTACCAGTTGCATCATTTGTTCCAGGCACTCAGTCTGTAAGACATGAGGACTGTTGGGTGTCTGTTGTTGGGTACTATACTTGCTTTTCGGTCTTTTAGTAAGCCCAGAGGTAGTCCAAGAATGCTCCAGGGCAGTATCATACAAGCCTTTTGAAATGTGACCTACACTATGAAACCCAGCACACACACACACACCATGCACACATTCATAATTCATTCAATATGTACTTATTATTTACCATGTTCTAGATTTTAGAGATACTGCAATGAAACAGACAAAAATTCTGGATTTCATGGAGTTTATAAATACAGACAGTAAACCAAAGGAACTATATATAATTTGTATATATAAATGTGTATCTTTTATATATAATTATATCTATTAATTTATATGGTGTATTAGAGGGCGATAAGTTCTACGGAGAAAAATAAAGCAGGAAGAGAGACAGGAAATGCCAGGGGTAAGGGGATCTGAATTCCAAGTTGAGTGGTCAGAGAAGGCTTTACTGAGAAGGTGACACTTGATGGAGAGGGAGCCAGTCCTGCAGATATTTGGAGAAAGAGCATTCCAGACAGAAGGAACCGCAGTTGCAGAGTCCCAGTGTGGAAGTGTGCCTGGTATGTTCCAGGAACAGAAACGCGGCCAGTGGAGTGAGAAAGGGGTAAGTAAGACTGACAGGGAGGAGGAGGCAGATCATGGAGGGCCTCGTAGGCCACTGTAAGGACTTTGGCTTTTACACTGAGTAAGATAGGTTGTCCCGGGAGGGTTCCAGAAGACAGTGGCATGATCTGACTTAGGTTTATTTATTTATTTATTTATTGAGACAGAGCCTTGCTCTTGTCTCCCAGGCTGGAGTGCAGTGGTGTGATCTCGGCTCACTGCAACCTCTGCCTCCCAGGTTCAAGCAATCCTCCCGCCTCAGCCTCCTGAGTAGCTGGGATTATAGGTGCCTGCCACCATGCCCAGCTATTTTTTTTATTTTTAGTAGGGATGGGGTTTCACTATGTTAGCCAGGCTGGTCTTGAACTCCTGACCTCAGGTGATCCACCTGCCTCAGCCTCCCAGAGTGCTGGGATTACAGGTATGAGCCACCACACCTGGTCGATCTGACTTAGATTTTAACAGACCCACTTGGGCTATTATGTTGAGAGTAGACTAAACAGAAATGCTGCATGTGTGTGTGTGTGTGTGTGTGCACACGTGCACACACACACACACAAGTTCCACAAAGAGAGTTCATCCAGTATGTGCGATATGCTCTGATCCTGTCTTTTCTATTATATTTCTATTAGTTTATCTAAAACTTGTCAGGGCTCACAAGTTGACTTCAGGATCCACTATAGCGTGGTGACTGGCAATTTGGAAAACAGATTAGAAATTGGTCTAGAACTCCAAAGATGTAGTAGATTCAGTTAGCCTGCTACAGACATGGTTGTGGTACACAGAGCACTATAGGCCTCAGAGTATTATTTAATAATAACATTCAAGGAGCTTTTGTTGATTTATTTTAACTTGCTACACTGAGTAGCACTATTTTATTGAATGATCATTTAAACATTTCATTCCCTACATATTTAGCAGGCTTTTATTACAAATGCAGATTTTAATAACTTTTATAGAGAACATTTCAAATATATTTAAAGAGAAAAGTATAATGAACGTCTTACCATCCAACTTCAACAATGATTGCATCATGGGCTGGTTTTACCTTCGCTCCACCCCACACCCAGGATTATTTTGAAGCAAATCCCAGGCTTGGCAACATTTCATCTGTAAATATTTCACATAGTATCTCTAAAAGAGAGGGACCCTTTTTTACTTTTTTTTTTTAATAAAAAGGAATACCACATTACAATAATCTTTGTGCATACATTCACACAAGCAGTAATTGCCCTTTTAATTCTGATCAGCAGTATCTTTATTCATTAGTCTCAGAAGGGAAACACAAGTGACCTTAACGAAATGAAGTTGTGGTCATGCTTTCTCCCTCCTGATTCCAAGGATGGTGTTTTTGGATGCTGCTAAAGCCCCCTCGTAAAGAAACACTTTCTCATCTCCAAAAATGAGTCAATTCAATCCTATTTCCCTTCTAAGACCTTTGTTTATGCTCAAATATGGTGTCTTTTTCTGTGGCTCTTGAGTAATCATTGGCAAACACCTGGAGTCAGGCCCTAGGTCTTAGTCATGTACCACCCCAGTGACTTAGCATGGTTCCTGGCATCCAGCAGCAGCCGTCACATTTTCATTAATGTTTTACTTATTTTGCTATGCAGACACTGGAGCACCCTCGCCCTAGTCCTCTGGCCGGTCATTCCCTTTCATTCATATGTTGCAACCTCATTAAAATCTGGCTTTTCTAGGAAGCCTTATCTCTACCAAGATGGAAAGTCTTTGTGGATGAGTATTAACTCTTTGATAGGCACCTTCAAGTTAATCTCAAGTCTTACAGAATTTGTTCTGTTCCATGAATTTATGATCCTTAGTCAATGTCGTAATGCTCATTGTCCTGTGGTATCTTTCCTAATCTCCACCAACAGTTTATTGGCCAGAAACTAACTGATACAGGCTACATTACTGAAAACTTTGTCATTTCTGAAGTTGATTAATAGTCCTGATTTCAGGTGGAGGTAGGGACATATTTTTACATTTGAATGTATGTTATATAGGAATCCACCATTGAATGCCCTTACTTAGTGAATTACCCAAATATTTTATCTATGAAACTTGGCAGGGAGATGGCAATAACGTGAACCTTATTTTTCTCCTTGTTTCTTTCTCCTTCCTCTTTGTCATCTCTCTTTCATAAAGCGTGAGTGCAGAGTGGCTGCCAGCCACTATGCTTGGCTTTGAGGACGTAAGAGTTATGTAGCAGTCTACTTGTAACTCTTTATTCAGTCTCTTCTCAGTGGACTGTCACTCCAGGAAGGGAAGGGTCCTTGGGTCACCGCTACTAGCAGAGAGACTGCCACACCAGAGCTTCTTAGAAACTTTTTTTTTTGGATGAATGACTGAATAAATGGAGACATGAACTTCACTGGAAAGGAGCTCACAAGTACAAAGTTTGAGAGTGAATCTGGACTTCGTGAAACTCTGCAGAACTTGTGAAGTCATTAACAATTAAATATTTTAGTTCATACTCTTCTCTCAAGTCGTTGCTCAGTCTGAGATTTTTGTGTCTTCTCATAGATGCCAGCAGAAGTTCTGCCTGGGGAATTCTTACAGTGGCACAGGTGCAGCGACTAGGCAGAAAAGAAGGCTGAGGCTGTCCTCTGCATTCGCTTCCATTTTTTCCTGGAGTATGGGGTTCTAGCTACTTGAGGCACTCCCAACTTCTCATTCTTTCTACCTCTGTAAATGTCACAGTCTTGGGAGGCCTCCCAGGGGTCCCATTAGGCATCTTACTTAGCCTGGAGCCAGGCCTGTAGTTTAACTTCTGAATACCACGAAAGCATTTTTTAAATCAGCACACTCATCTAAGTCTGCTTAGAAAATTGCAACTCTTCTGAGTTGCAATTTTATGTTGTGTGCGAGGAGACATTTACTTCTGGTTCAACAGGAATTAAAAGTACTTGTTGCTGCTGAAAGTCATTCCAGGGCAAGGATTTGCTTCTGCTGGAAAGTTAGTTCTCTAGTGTGTAAGTATGTGTGAGTGTATGTGTATGTCTTTATGGGATGTCATACATAAGTGTATGTCTGTGTAATAAGGCAGATTGGTTTCTCAGGGAAAGAAAATGTTCAAAAGACCATAACCTATGGGACAAAGTTTTAGCTACTGTCTTTTCTTTTGGTTTTAAATTATGCACTCCTCTTCCTTAAGTGACTGATTCTGAATATGAACGCGTTCTTTTAAAGAGTGGAAATGATATCACTTAACGTTTAAATAGTTATATATAATTAATCTTATTATGTAAGCCAATTTCCTAAAATCCCCAGGTGGAGTTTGTAACTAAGCCTAAGTAATTCTCCAGGTGTATTGACTGACAAGCCGTAGAGTAGAAATGTCAGAGAAGCAGCTATTGTTGGGAGAGGCTGGGGCTTCTTTTTTTTTAGTGTGCATTTTAGTTGCTCAAAGAGTCCTTGTAGATTTTCCTCAAAATTAAAAAAGCCAGAGGAAGAGGAAATTACAATTAATAGCCTAAAAATTCCAATTAATCTCTCAAATAGTGATTAATTTCCAGAGACACGGAGACTCTGCAGTATATCTGAGAGGAAGGAAAAGACAATTAGGGTTGGGGAAATTGGTAGAGGACACTCGGGTAGGTGGAAATCCCACCAGGATTGAAAACTGCACTAGGATTGAGATAATTGACAAGGTTGGAAGCTTGCCAAAAACTGTATCAACTGCTGTCTCTTCCTAATAGGCAAATGTGCCCATTTTGAAACCCACTGGCCATATTTCCTAAAACTGTCTATTATCACTTTGTGGAAATCTTCAAATAAGATCCATTATCAAATTACGTTTCTTTCTTTGTCGCTTTTTAGCTTAGTATTCTGCTAGGTTTTGGCCTCTGCCCTTCTTCCTGCTTCCTGCCACCTTGGGGCTGAGCTCGTCTCTCTCCCCAATCAGCCTCTCCGTGAGCTGGTTCAGGTCTATGATGGTTTAAGATAGTGGCTGAGGTCTATGCTGGTTTAAGATAGTGGATGCTTTAAATTTCTGAAACCTCTGATCTAGCTTGGAAATCACAAGGATCAAAATGATACTATCACCAAAAAAATGATACTATCATTTTTTTCTTCTATAAAGGTAAAATAATACTGTGGCAATTTTTTAGAGCAGAGTATTGAGGCTCAGATGAATCAGAATGAAGCGGAAATTTATACTTATGAAACGAGAATGCTATGTTTGCATGGTTGGATGGACTTAGTCTTAGGTGGTTCAGAACTTATTTGTATGTACCTGAAGTTTTAACTACATGGTAATGAAGATGGTGTTAAGCTTTTACAGGAGCGCAGCTTTTAATCTACTCTTTCTCCCCAGTGTGCTAACAGTACTTACTAGGAGGAAACACCTCCAGAGAGTCAGAATGAATATTATAGTCCTTTGAACATCTGAATACATGCAGCATTTTACAGAAATAATGTAAGCGAACTAACTGTTCACGGTCAGCTGGAAAACTTAACTTTCAGAGGGATCTGACCAGCTATACTGACCTAGAAAACTAAATAAGCAGTTTGGAAAATCTGGTTTGTGCATATACTTATTTTTATATTATCTCAGGCTCTGTCTTGCATTGAGTAAACCACAGTAGTTATCTGACCTATTGCTGTACCACTGCCGTTGCTTCAACACAGTAATTATGTAAGACTCAGCATGTTTTTTAACTAACTAAATGCATGCGGGACATTCCTTAACTTCAGCAGCCTATCTGGAGCCTACTCAAGGGCTGTTTATCAGTCTTCCAGTTTGAATGGAAAAAAGACCTTAAAATCATGAACTGTATTAACATGTGTAGACTGGGAGGGCCATTGTGAATATATTTAATACCAGCGCCTGGCACTTTTATTAGCCAAAAATGTCTTGAAAATTATGAGGTATCAAATATTTCTAGTTAAAATAGGGTTCTTTCTTTGTGAAGATTTTCTAACGGTGCTTTTTATTTGAATACAAATATTTAGTTGGAATATAGGTTATAGGATGTCTTTAAGGTCCTAAAGTCCTTTGGGTTTACTCTTTTTAATTCTAGTTCTTCCTTTAGTAGCTTGGAGCAAATAAAAGTGATTTCCTTTAGCGTGTGCACGTGCTCCTAAGGAGATCTGAATAAAAGATACGTATCTGATAATTTGCCATCTCACCATCATCCCTTGGGCAGCAGGTTGGAAGGCAGTTTAATCTGAATGTGTATGTCTCTTCCTGGATTTGAAGGAACTGGCAATAAAGTAGTTTCACCAGGATTCTCTAGTTGGCTTATCTTCCTGATGAGCTAGCATTGCAATCAGCTGACGTTCACTTTTGCTTAAAACATGAAATTGGTAGAGTTCAGATATTAATAAAACTAGTTTTAGCCTGTAGTTTTAACCCTTTTCATCTTACATTCAAAAAAAGTTAACAGAAAACAATGAATCGGAAAGAATTGCAAAGCTGTAAAGGGCCGATATTAGTCTCATTAGGGATTGTGATGTCCCCTCCCACCCATCCCCCAGCCTCACCTTGTACCCCCTCACTTGCCAGCATAACTCTCTTTTCACGTGTAACCATAAACACCAGACAGCAGAAGTCATGCCTCGTGAAGGTAGGCATGTGGAGTGGTGGAATCATACAACATCTGTGTTAAAATGTTATATCCTAGTAAGACGTGCGTTTTAAAGTTGGGTTCTAATACAGACAAGAGGTTTAGGCCGTTTTAAATGTGACCGGCTCTGTCAGAGGCTGATCCGGTGCTTATTAATCCTGAATCACCAGGGGTGGGTTTTGAAAACAGTGGCCCGGGCCACATCCAAGACTTGGAAAAGTAGACTCTCCTACAGCTAAAGCCAAATCATACTCAAGTGTAGCAAGGTAATGAAAGAAACCCTCACTGTTTCCCACCACTGTGTAGGAAGCTGTTTAGAAACATTGTTTAGGAAAGGTTACAGTTACTAATTTAAAGAGGACTGACATAAGTCAAAGATGTATTTTCTGTAATCATTAAAATAATAAAAGAGGTTCAATTGAAATGCTAATAAGTGAGAAAATAATGTAAAAAACAACTTGATTGACTAAAAAGAAAGTGAAAAGAAGAAATACAGGAACAAAGAATAGGTGTGATAAATGGAAAACAAATTAAAATTGTAGACTTATAAGAAACTATAGCAGTAATTATATTAAGTATAAGTGGTTTCAACATTCCTATTAAAAGAAAAGATTGCCAGATTGGATACAGATAACCAATTGTAGTAAGTTTAAATCTAGTAGGTTTTAAGATACTTTACTAAGTTTAAAATTTAAGATACACTATGTAGACTGAGAAAGATTGAAAGTAAAATGTTAGCGATTTATATACCATGCAAAAATTAACTAAAAGAAAGCTATAACCGTATTAATATCAGACAAAGTAGACTTTAATGCAAAAATTACTGCGAGAGATAAAGAGGGATATTTGTTAATGATAAAAGGAAGTTGGCCAGATGGGGTGGCTCATGCCTGTAATCTCAGCACTTTAGGAGGCCAAGGTGGGCGGATCATGAGGTCAGGAGATCAAGACCATACTGACTAACAACAGTGAAAACCCATCTCTACTAAAACTACAAGAACTTACCTGGGCATGGTGGCATGCACCTGTAGTCCCTGCTACTCGCGAGGCTGATGCAAGAGAATCGCTTGAACCTGGCAGGCAGAGGTTGCAGTGAGCTGAGATCAAGCCACTGCACTCCAGCATGAGACTACCCCTCAAAAAAAAAAAAAGTACACCAATCTTAAATTTCTAGGCACTGGACACATCTTCAAATTTTGTATAGTAAGCATTGGCAAAACTCAAGAGAGAAATACACAAATCTAAAAATCATTATTGGAAAATAATTTTAGGAAGATGACAGTCAATAAAGAAATTGAAAAATATGATTAAACAACTTTACCTGGTTGATGAATATACAATATTGCATCCAACAACTACATTCTTTTCAAATGTATATGGGTCCTTCTTGTAAGTGCTCATGGGACAGTTAACAAAATAGAATATATCTTGGCCATAAATTATGTGTCAATAAATATCAGTGGACTAGAATTGTTATACATATTCTGAGAAGTATAAAATTAGGATTCAAAAATAGATACCTATGAGATTTTCAAATATTTGTAAATTAATCAAAATGTTTCTAAATAACACATGCAAGACAAAATTACAGTATAGATGGGAAAATATTTTGAAATAAGTGTGAAGTTTATGAAAATGCAATATGTAAAACTTGTGAGATGGAAACTAAACCTATACTTACAGAGGAATTTATGTTTTTAGTATGTATGTAGTAGAAAAAAGGAAAAGTTGAAAATAGATGATTCAAACCTCCAGCTCAAGAAACTAGAAAATAATCAGCAAATTAAATCCAAATATGGTAATCACTTGAACCTGGGAGATGGAGGTTACAGTAAGCCAAGATCACACCACACCACTGCACTTCAGCCTGGGCCACCACAGGGAGATATTGTCTCAAAAAAAAAAAAGAAGAGAAAAAGCAAAAATAAGCAGAAATTATAGAAGTAGAAAAAGATATACAATATTTGAAAATTAACACAAGTGTGATTTTTTTGACAAGATTAATAATAAATAAATCTCTAGTAAACTGATCAAGGAAAAAAGAGAAAATACAAGTTAGGAATTTCAGAAAAAAACAAAGGTATCACCACTACATGTCATAGAGATCAAAAGATAAGATATTATAATCAATTTTATGTCAATAAATTTGACAACTTAGAGAAAATTGACTTCTTTAAAAATACGACTTACCAAAATGGACATAAGAAGAAATTAAAAATCTGAATAATCTTAAATTTATTATTTAAATTGAAGCTACAATTAAATGCCTTCCCTGAAATTTAATTTCACACCATATTGCTTTAGTAATAAATTCTTCCACATATTTAAGGAAGAAATAATGCCAATGTTACACAAACTTACAGAAAATAGAAAAAGATGAAACATTTCTTAATTTGCGTGAAATCAACCTAACACAAGTTTGACAAGAACTTCCTAGTAAAAAAAATTCACCACCCAGTATCTTTCATGAATCTTGAAATATTTGTTTAGCAAATCAGATTCAGGGATATATAAAAGAATATGTCATGATCAAAAAGGATTTATTCTAGTAATTCATGGTTAATTTAACATTTAAAAACCAATTGGCCAGTTGCGGTGGCTCGCGCCTATAATCCCGGCACTTTGGGAGGCCAAGGCGGGTGGATCACGAAGTCAGAAGTTCAAAACAACCCTGGCCAACATGGAGAAACCCCATCTCTACTAAAGATACAAAAAATTAGTCAGGTGTGGTGGTTTGCACCTGTAATCCCAGCTACTCAGGAGGCTGAGGCAGGAGAATCTCTTGAACCCAGGAGGCAGAGGTTGCAGTGAGCCAAGACCAGGCCATTGCACTCCAGCCTGGGCAACAGGGTGAGACTCTATCTCAATAAAAAATAAAAAAAAAAAATCAAAGCCTCATGAAAAAAATCAAAGGAAAATTATGTAATTATTTCAGTAAAGAAAACTAATTTGATTCAACACTTGCTTATAATAAAAATTCTCAACAAACAAATGGAATTTCTTTGATGTTATGTAACCTCATAGTTAAAGTAATAAATGATTTCTCTCTGAGTTTGGGAACAAGGACAGAGTGTTCACTATCACCAATTGGTAATTCTAACCAATGCAATAAGCCAAGAAAAAATTGTCATGAAAATTGAAAAGGATGTAGTAAAACCGTTTGCCACAAGTGATATATACATAGAAAATATAAAATTATCTACAAAATTATTGAAAATAATGTGACTTTAACAAGAATGCTGGAAGCAAGTCAGTGTAAAAAAATCAAGTCTCTATACTAACAACAAATAATTAGAAAATGAAATTTTAAACTATCGTTTATGTAATGTTAAAAAATCAAGTACCTAGCAGCAAATCTTTTTTTTCCTTCAACTTTTAAGTTCCATGGTACATGTGTAGGTTGTACAGGTTTGTTACATAGGTAAATATGTGTCATGGTGGTTTGCTGCACAGATCAACCCATCACCTAGGTATTAAGTCTAGCATCCATTAGCTATTCTTCCTGATGCTCTCCCTTCCCTGATCCCCAACAGGCCCCAGTGTGTTGTTCTCCCCCTATGTCCATGTGTTCTCATTGTTTAGCTCCCACTTGTAAGTAATAACATGGGGTGTTTGATTTTCTGTTCCTGTGTTAGTTTGCTGAGGAAAATGGCTTCCAGCTCCATTTGTGTCCCTCCAGATGACATGATCTCATTTGTTTTTATGGCTGCATAGTATTTAGTGGTTTGTATGTACCACATTTTCTTTATCCAGTCTATCATTGATAGGCATCTGAGTTGATTCCATGTCTTTGCTATTGTGAATAGTGCTGCAATGAACATATGCATGCATGTATCTTTATAATGGAATGATATATATATTCTTATAGGTATATATCCAGTAATGTGATTGCTGGGTCAAATGGTATTTCTGCTTCTAGATCTTTAAAATCAATGTTCAAACACTGCTTGCATTTCTATAGACCAACAACAGACAAACAGAGAGCCAAATCATGAGCAAACTGCCATTCACAATTGCTACAAAAAGGATAAAATACCTAGGAATACAACTAACAAGGAAATGAAGGACCTCTTCAAGGAGAACTACAAACCACTGCGCAAGAAAATCAGAGATGACACAAACAAATGGAAAAACATTACATGCTCATAGATAGGAAGAATCAATATCGTGGAAATGGCCATACTGCCCAAAGTAATTTATAGATTCGATGCTATCCCCATTAAACTACCATTGACATTCTTTATAGAATTAGAAAAAAAAATTAAGAAATTTATATGAAGCCAAATAGCCTGAATAACCAAGACCATCCTAAGCAAAAAGAACAAAGTGGAAGACATCATGCTACATAATTTCAAACTACACTATAAGGCTGCAGTAACCAAAGTAGCATGGTACTGGTACAAAACAGACACAAAGACTAGTGGAACAGAATAGAGAACTCAGAAATAAGCAATAAATCTAATGAGAGATGTTCAGTGGTACTGGTACAAAAACAGACACAGACACAGAATAGAGAATTCAGAATTAAGAAGAATAAATCTAATGAGAGATGTTCAAAACCTTTACAATGAAAACTACAAAATATAGTAAGAAAAATTAAAGATTATTTAAATAAATGGAGTGATATTACCATGTGTCCAGATTAGATTGTAAATATACAGTTTCCCCTAATTCGATTAATAGATTCAATGCAATTCCAATAAAAATCAGTCAGTTTTTTTTTTTTTTGGAGACAGAGTCTCACTCCATCACCAGGCGCCAGGCTGGAGTGCAGTGGCGCAACCTCGGCTCACTGCAACCTCCACCTCCTGGGTTCAAGCAATTCTCCTGCCTCAGCCTCCTGAGCAGGTGGGACTACAGGCACACACCACCACGCTCAGCTAATTTTTTTGTATTTTTAGTAGAGACGGGGTTTCACCATGTTGGCCAGGATGGTCTCCATCTCTTGACCTCATGATCTGCCCGCCTCGGCCTCCCAAAGTGCTGGGATTACAGGCGTGAGCCACCATGCCTGGCCCAGTCAGTTAATTTTTGTGAAAACTGTCACACTGGTTCAAAAATTTAAGTGGAAATATAAAGCACCAAGAATAATCGAAGTAATCTTAACTAAAGAAGAAAAAACATAGAGAACTTAACGTTGTTAGATATTAAGACATTATAAAGCTGCAGTAATTAAGATAGTATGGTATTGGCTCAAGGTACATGAATAGAGCAGAGGAATAGAATTGAGTTTGGCAGTAATGGTTACAGATATATGCATATCTGACAAAGTATTTGTATCCAGAATATGTCAAGAATCTTACACAGCAGTTGGAAAAGTATAGTCGACCCAATTAAAATTTGGGCAAAATACTTGAAAAAGCTTTCAGAGAAGAGAATATCACAATTTACTATAAACATAAAAAGATGCTCAACGTTATTGGTCATGAGAGAAATGCAAATAAAAATAACAATTATATATCACCACCCACCCACCCACCAGAATTGCTAAAATGTAAAAGACTGACAATGTCAAGCTACTATTGCAGAGTTTTGGTGACCTGGGGAAAATTCATTCTGTCTTCTCTGTCCTTATGGTTAGAACCCTATGTGATCGGGTCTTCTTCTGGTTTTTGGCAGTGGCATCCCAAACCCCTCTCATTGATTTAGTCTTGCCTTCTTATACCATTCAGGTAGATGTATCGAATAGATTCAGGTCTTCTGATGAAACACTAATTATCACCATTCCCCATATTAATCACTGTGCTGACTTCATAACTATAAATTAATTTTGCCTGTTTTTGAATTTTATATGCATGGAATTATATAATATTTATGTACACTCTTGTATTTTGATTCTTTTACTCAACATCCATATATTGAGATCTGTCTATACATTGTCTACCTGTGATTCATTCTTTTTTGCTGTAGGTGATTCCAAATTGTATAAATTTATCTCTGTACCCTTACTCATTCTGTTATTGTTAGACTCTTGGGTTGCTTCCAATTTAGGATTACTGCAAAAAATGTTGCTATGAATATTCTTTTTTTTGAGATGGAGTCTTGCTGTGTCACTTAGGCTGGAGTGAGTGGTGCGATGTCAGCTCACTGCAATCTCTGCCTCCCTGGTTCAAGCAATTCTCTGCCTCAGCCTCCCAAGTAGCTGGGATTACAGGTGCCTGCCACCATGCCCGGCTAATTTTTGTATTTTTAGTAGACATGGGGTTTCACCATCATTGCCAGTCTGGTCTTGAACTCCTGACCTTGTGATCCACCTGCCTCAGCCTCCCGAAGTGCTGGGATTACAGGCGTGAGCCACTGCACCTGACAGCTATGAATATTCTTATATATGCATATATGCACACATTTCTGTTATATACACATGGAATTGCTAGGTCATGAGATATACATATAGTATATTCAGCTTTACAAAATACTGCCCAACAGGTTTCTAATGGGATTTCACTACTTTGCCCTTTCACCTGTAATGAACTAAAATTTTAGTTGTGATGCATTGACACCATACCCATGCACCATTTTTTATTGACTTAAAACTCTTAAAATTCTTTTGACTTGACTCTAAAACCCTATAGGTAATAAAATTCAACACTTTTCTATTTCAAGAACAGGAAGCCTTTCATCAAGGGAAAGGTGGGCCAGGCTGTTGAAAATGCTGCAGGAGGAGGAGCAGCGAATAAACATGGTGGGAAGGACTGTGGCAGCTGATGCTCTAAAATTGGAACAATCTAAGGGCCACTTCTGAAACATGGACAATTCAGTGGGATTGCTGTCTGAATTAAGAAACCCTTCTTAATCATTAATGTTTTTTCTCCCTCAGAAATGTTTCAATTATGAAAAGTTATGAAACCATTTGTGATTAAGTGATACTCTATAAACAGTAAATATAACTGAAAAGGATAGACTTTTAGGCCATGGTCAGATACTATTAAATTTTAATTAAGTTATATACATAACTAAGTAACATTAAGTTATAATGAGAAGGAACTTCACAGTACAAAAATTTTTTCTGTGTGTGTAGAATGCATAAACAGAGCTTATTTCTAAATACTGCGTGATTTAAGGAGAGATTACTGGAGAGAAATTCAGAAGCTAAAGATTGAGGGGCCATTTCTGCCATTACTAACTGTGTGGCCCTAGTCACTTAGTATCTTTGTCCCAGTTTTAAGTATCTACAGAAATTATGGAAGGTTATATCTTCTCTGTTTACTAAAGAGGTTATTGTGAGGAACAATTCAAATGGACTATAATAGCTAATCCGCACGGGGATTTAAAGTTAACAAATCATTTTCCACATGTTTTCGTTTCTGTATTTAAAATAATCTCATAGTTGCTAAAGTGCTATTCAAACTAAGTTGTATTTTTTCACATGTTAAATCACCAGATAATCTTATTTGTTATATCCCTTATGCCATAAACAGAGCCCAGTGTAGTGCTGGCTTTTAAGTATATTTTTCTCATTTTTCTTTACCTTAGTAGAAAGGAATGGAGAGAATGATTCATAATGAGTAAAACACATATCATCTCTGGAGATAGAAAATAAGGATAAAGGCAGATTTCCATTCAGGAGAATTTATTTGGGCTTTGGAAGTAATTTAAAATGGCTATTCCCTCTGTTGGCAATTTGTAGCCTTCCTGAGTTGACACCTCCATTTTCAGTCACAGCAAGATTGCTTTTAGTTGCAGGGAATTGCTAAAGCCAAAGATCTGAAACTCTGAAACGGAGCCCTTTTCAAACTCCTTATAGATTGAAAACACACATAGAATATGAATGTAACTTTTTCTCCTTATTGTCATCAGATACCTCACAAATAATTTAAATTAATCCATAATTTTTCTAAATCAAGAGGAGGAAAACATGGCCTCATCATAACATTGTCCTGTTGTACCTGGACATACAGAATTAGCCTGGAAAGATATGTTGCTATCAGATATACAAACTGTATCGCAGGTTAGTTGTTTGGGCTCATATGTATGTATGGGCTCTAAAAGGAACAATAGCAAACAATATCACATACAGCAATGAAGTTCCCAGATCAGCCCACCAAAACCAATGTACGAAAAACAGTGTGTGTGCACGAGCCCTTCTGACTATCCATTTCTATGGAGATGTGTATATGCACCTTTAGAGCATCATTTCCAAAGACTCGTTTTGCAAAACTGAGTTTGATGGTATAGGACATTAGTGCTGTTGTTTAGCGTCACTCTTGGTTTCTTATCCTGGTTTTATAGGATATGGAAAATCTAATCCAAAAGTAGAACAAAGCCGATAATCCTTGGCATATTTTGAAGGCGAGAGGAGACTGGAGCTAATCACCTGCTGTGAGCATTTTGAGACCAATTTTTGAGGAATCATGGCTAATCACACTGGAAAAGACGCCTGGCCTCATGTTGAGGGGACAGTTGAAAGGGTGTTAGTCGCTGAGCATTACTGTAGTTAAAACATCATTCTGAGACATGTCCTACAAGCTATGGGATTAGGCATTTATTAATAAAACTCCCCAAATTGTATTTGCAATGTGTCATTCTACTTGAGAAGATGAATAGGATAAAATTAAATGAACACAGAAAGATTACTTATAATTAAGAACATTGTACAAGAATGAATTTTGAATGTGTGGCAATTTCTGGGCTGGTTAGGGAGATGTATTAAACTTTCTTCCTAAAAAATATCTTTTGGGACAAATTCTCTGTGGGGAAAAGCAGAACAATGAGCTGTCTTTTTTCAACTGATTGCCTATAGTGTTACAAATACTTAGAGAAATGAAGGGAAATTTAACATTTTAAAATGATCTTTCAGAAATCTATTATTATGAGTGGGGAAAAATGAACAAAAGTCCTTAAGTGTTTAGACTTTTTGAAAACTTCCATGAGGTAAGCTAGGTAAGTCTGGGGATAGCCCAGCCCACAGAGTATAGTAGCATGAAATGCAAACAAGAATCACTGATTTTTTTATAGTTAGCTGAAAAACAGCACATCTGATGTTTTGTGTTGTTTTGAGATGGAGTTTTGTTCTAGTTGCCTAGGCTGGAGTGCAATGGTGCGATCTCAACTCACCACAACCTCTGCCTTCTGGGTTCAAAAAATTCTCCTGCCTCAGACTCCTGAGTAGTTAGGATTACAGGAATGTACTACCATACTTGGCTAATTTTATATTTTTATTAGAGACGGGGTTTCTCCATGTTGGGCAGCCTGGTCTCAAACCCCCAACCTCAGGTGATCTGCCCGCCTCAGCCTCCCAAAGTGCTGGGATTATAGTCGTGAGCCACTGTGTCCTGTGTGTGTGTGTGTGTGTGTGTGTGTGTGTGTGTGTGTGTGTGTGTGTGTTTGTTGTTAAGAAATATAATATTTCCTGCCATGAAGACAGTTACTATCTTAGTTCCTTCTTGGAAACATCACAGAATTTTATCCTATTTATTTACAGTGCACAGTAACCACTAGTATCAGCTTGAGCCTGTGTATTTTAAGAGTGTGGCTAAAATCTCATATGCTGTTATGTGTATATCAACATTGGGAGTGGAATACTCAATATAAAAAAATCAAAATGAAAATCCAGCCAAATCTATATCAATTTACCTGTGCTGTGACTTTTCAAGTTTTCTGTGGAATTATCTCGGTGATCCTAATTTTGCCCTTAATGTTTTCCATGCATGCCCCAAATAACATAATGAAAATAATATTATTGTGAAGTTTTTGATAAACTATTTTTTTCTTTGTTTTCCCCTGAAATTAGTTTCCTTAACCTAGTCCTTAAGTTTCCCATCTACATAATGGAGAATGAAAAAGACTGCCAGTGAAGTCATAATGAATACACACAGACAGTTCCCATCACTGCTGTGCAGATGAGGGTGTCGTAAATGGTCCCTGACCTCAAGGCATTAGATCTATGGCAAGATAGGACATGCTGCTGTCATGTTGTGAGACTATTCTAGGACTATCCTTTGAGAACTTAGGATAGCATTACTGCAGGCTATGTGTTTTGGCAGAGTTAGTGGATCTTGTTTTCTCAATGGCTCTGCTGAAACAGCGATGCAGCAGGCCGCTTTTTTTTTTTCTTCCTTCTTTTTCTTTTTTGAGAGAGAGTCTTGCTCTGTCACCCAGGCTGGAGTGCAGTGGCATGATCTCAGCTCACTGCAACCTCCACCTCCCGAGTTCAAGCGATTCTCCTGCCTCAGTCTCCCGAGTAGCTGGGACTACAGGTGTGTGCCACCATGCCCAGCCATTTTTTTTTGTATTTTTAGTAGAGACGGGGTTTCACCGTGTTAGCCAGGATGGTCTCAATCTCCTGACCTCGTGATCTGTCTGCCTCAGCCTCCCAAAGTGCTGGGATTATCGGCATGAGCTACCGCGCCCAGCCAGGCAGCTTCTTGAGAAGATGTCTCCAAGCCTTGCTGGGCACTGCAGCCTACATTAAATGACTCACATTCCATTTTCATATTTTTCTGACTTAGAGTCGCTTTTCCAACTCAGTGATCTCTCTGCCATCAGCATCCTTTACATCATTACATTGTTCCTTGTTTTAGAGGGATGGATGTACTGAGTTCCTTGTTAAAGCTTTGTCTGCTGTCAAGAACCACTCCTCATGGTAAAAGCCCCTAATTTTCTTATGGTGTCCACTGTATAATAAGTTCAGATAGGTCTGCAACTTCCTGGGTGGCTCATGACTCCAGCTTCCCTCAGAACCTCAGGGATTGGCCCAGAAAGGGAACGTGGGGCGTGGTCTCATCGGAATTATCGACCATTGCTCTGGGTTTTGCTTGCTGCTTCTGAACCATAGTGGTTTTGCTGTCATCTGCCTGGGACCTGAGATCGACCACACTCCTGTAGAGGCAGAGCTGAGAGATGGAGAACTGAATTCTGATTGTCTTTGTTGGAACTGAATCCAGTAGTGGTTGAAGTTCTATTCCTGATCTTTTGACTTCCTCAGTGTTTTTGTCCCCCACTCTTTAGCTTAAACCAGTTGGAATTGGTGATTCTGTCATCTGTCACTTGGAGTAGAAACAACCCAAGCAATACATGCCAAGTATCTGTAGTCCAAGTTCAAAAGAATTTCACTTTTTCCATGTTTTAGCCTGAGTTTCCCATTAATAAATCAAGGTTGGAAAATACTCCTTCATCCACAGATGCTGGCATCCAACAAGCTTATTGTTAAATTAGAGGCTTCAGATCGTATGACAAGTTCTCAGGCCATGTATATTTTTTAAGATCTAAACATGGTATTAAGTTACCTTAAAATCTGGATATCTAGCACTCACTGCTTCTAATTAACATAGAAGCTACCTTAGAAAAAGCCTGTAAACACAGTAATATATATATGTGTGTGTGTGTCTGTTTCTCTGTATATGGAGAGAGAGACAGAGTCATGTGCCACATCACGATGTTTCCCTTATCAACAAACTGCATATACTACAGTGGTTCCATAAGATTACAATGCAGTATTTTTATTATACCTTTGCTATGTTTAGATACACAAATACTTTCCATTGTGCTATAATTGCCTACAGTATTCAGTATTGAACATGCTCTACAGATTTGTAGCCACAGCATATGCTGTCTAGATTTGTATAAGCACACACTATGATGTTCACACAACATGTACTCACCTCACAATGAATTTTTCAAAACATACCCCATTGTTAAGCCACACGTGATTGTATACATATACATGCGTATACCCATATTTGTATGTGAATACGTAATATGAATATGCATAATAAATATATATTTGTGTGTATGACATCTTTAGAATGTCTAGGCCAACAGTATGTGTTTCCTTTTACTCGTTAGACCAAAAAAGCAAAAAACAAACAAAAACACCTCATTGGGCAATATCAGGAAATAAATACATCAAGGTCAGAGAATTTGACATGGTCAAAGTCCAAGGTGCTTTGGCTGCAGGCACATTAGTAAGGGGGGTTGTTTGTTTCCTTTGACCCCAAGGTTTCAAGGAGGCCAATCCACCCACATGCCCTGGGGCAGGGTGCCAGGAAAATGAGCCTCTGGCACTGCAGCCGCCCTCCTTCCTGAGCTCTGCTTTCACGCCCACTCTTCCTTTCACTCCCACTCCACTCCAGTTCAGCCTGGCTGCCGACCATGCTCTTCTTTCTGGTCCACACTTTCAAGGGTGGACTCAATTACCAGCTTTCACCCTGAAAGCTCCTGGGATGTGGTTTGCCCAGCTGTGGCCCCCTCACCTGCACTGACCAGCTTCTCCCCACTTGACCTGCTGCTGTTTCAGTCTGCTTTGCAAGAGTGGGATGGGGTGAGGAAGAAGGATAAGATAAAAGAGTGACAAAAGAGTAGCAGCTAGAAAAAGGACCAAGGTAGTGTCTACCCACACATGTCTTTACCTTATCTAAAAATATTCCCATTGGCAGACAGGATGAAGAAGCTGAGCAGATGGCGTATGCTTCCTAGTGCACCAGATTGTAATATTATACACTTGGATTACAAAGTCTGGGTGTCACAGCTATAAACATATGTAAACATTTTTATGTTTTGCTAAAAAGGAAAAAAAATTGCTGATGATGTATTATCTTAATGAGCTGATTACAAAGATCTATTAATTATACTCCCAAGCTCTAGATAGAATGACACTGGCTCCAGTGACATACCACTCAGATTCAGCAGTGTACTGGTATTTTTCATTTTCATTTGGTTTTTCATCATTTTCTATAGCTGTGTTTTGCAGATTAGAATCCTAGGACAGGAAAGAACCTTTAGGTGAAGAGTTGGAAAACGATGACCTACGAGCCAAATCCAGCCTGACACCTTTTGTTGTAAATAAAGTTTCATTGAGTCCAGGAGTGGTGGCTCACCCCTGTAATATTAACTCTTCCAGAGGTGGGGAAGATGATTTGAGCCAGCGGTTCGAGACCAGCCTAGGCAACATGGGGAGACCCCATGGGCGTAGTGGCATGTGCCTATAGTATCAGCTATTTGGGAGGCTGAGGTGGGTGGATTGCTCAAATCCGGGAGGTCAAGGCTTCAGTGAGCTGAGATCACACCACTGCACTCCAGCCTGGGAGACAGGCAGACCCTGTCTTAAAAATAAATAATGAAAAGTTTTATTGGAACCCAGCCGCGTCCATTTGTTTAGGTACTGTCAATGGCTGCTTTCCCACTACCCTAGCAGAGATGAGTACTTTGACAGCCAGTGACTGTGTGGCTCAGAAAGCCTCAAGTATTCACTGTGTGGCCCTTTAGAGAAAAAAATTTGCCAACTCTGCTGTAGAAGGTTATCCAGGATCATTTGGCTGTTTTCTGGAATGCTTGTATTTTGTTGCCTCAAAAAAGTGTTTGCCCAGTTAAGATTTCTAGGGACACACATTGTATTGTCTCACTATCTCTATATCCCAACTCTTAGTAAACAAAAATTATTTGTAAAAATAACTTACCTAAATCTTTTGTAAAATAGTGTAAAACCAATTCCTCTTTTTTTTTTTTTTTTTTTTTTTTTTGAGATGGAGTCTCGTTCTTTCCCCCAGGCTGGAGCATAGTGGTGTGATCTCGGCTTACTGCAGTCTCTGCCTCCCAGGCTCAAGTGATCCTCATGCCTCGGTCTCCCAAGTAGCTGAGATTACAGACATGTGCCACCATGCCCATCTAATTTTTGTACTTTTAGTAGAGATGGAGTTTCACCATGTTGGCCAGGCTGGTCTTGAACTCCTGTCCTTAAGTGATCTGCCCACTTCAGATTCCCAAAGTGCTGGGATTACAGGGGTGAGCCACTGTGCTAGGCCTCCTCTTTATTTAAAAAAAAAAAAAAAAGGATATTTAATTCAATTGTTTTTGTTTCAGCTGCTCAATGAAAGATTTTTACATATTTAAAGGTGGTCAAATGGTCTGATTTTTGTCTTGTTTTCTCCAAAAAATATCCATCCCTGTTTAACATTCCCAAATCTTGAAATTTATCTGCAAAACTGTCTTCATTTCCTGTAATGACAATTCTTTATTTACTCAGGTCTATACATTGTATTCTAATATTTACCTATTACAAAGTACATCCAGGTGAATAATTAGTTTGCATCTTAAAGTACCTTGTGGGGCCAGCAAGTGTTTTTATTAGGCCCATTTTGCAGATGCAGTACAGCAAGGTCACTTGTCTGGTCTGTGATCACACAGCTAGAAATTCAGAAACCTTTTTTCCAGCATACCAGACTGCCAAGTGGATTGTGATGAGCCTGGCAGCAGGACATGGAAAAGTTCCAATAAACTACATGGCATGTGTCTGGCCCAGTAGTGTGCTTGCTTTTGGGAAAAATATTCTGTTCATCACTGTGTATCTACTGGCTTGACTTCAGCTCAAAGTTGGTTGCACAAGAAGCCAGTGTGACCTTGGTACTTGTTCCACTCTTTAAATACTGCCATGGTACTCTGCAGCCACAGCAAACAGGTTATTTGTTAGCAGAAGAACGGGGAGAGACTGTGGTGAAATGAGCAAAAATTCATCACCCTTAGGAGAAATGGTGTGTGTTTTGGAGGAGGAGAATGTTCAATGGCATCATGTTTTTTGTTTGTTTGTTTGTTTGTTTTTTGAGATAGAGTCTCACTCTGTCACACAGGCTGGAATGCTGTGGTGCAATCTGGATTCACTGCAACCTCCAATTCCCTCGTTCAAGTGCTTCTCCTGCCTCAGCCTCCCAAAGGCTGGGTTTACAGGCATGCACTACCACACTCAGCTAATTTTTTAATTTTCAGTAGAGACTGGGTTTCACCATGTTGGCCAGGATGGTCTTGATCGCTTGACCTCGAATTCTGCCCACCTCAGCCTCCCAAAGTGCTGGGATTACAGGTGTGAGCCACCACACCTGCCCTCAATGGCATCATTTTTATATAAAAGGAAAGTATTATCTACATACATATCTTTACTGCATTAATAAGCAGCCCATCCCCACTTTGTGTGCTGTGCCATTTGTTTCCCCTCATCTGATGTACTGAGCTCTTAAGCAACTGCAACAAAAAGATACCTTCTTCATGGTAAGGTAATGTTCTCAGCAAAGCCCAAAGATTGCATAGGAATACTGCTATGGAAATATGAAAAAAAAAATTGGTACTGCACTTTTGGGGAAGGATGTTTTCCAACTTATTTATTTTAGCCTTTTAGATGTTTCTTTTGGGACCAAATTATAGCTGTGATACTATCATTAGCACTTTAAATTATTGGTTACAGTGTATAAGGGAAGTATGGGCTCCTTCTTGAACATTCTGCATTTTTAGTTAAACAGGGTGTTTCCTTTTTTGGTTGTATGTTGCTTGCTGTTCATCTTTATCATCACATGTGATCATGATTCCTCCCTGAACAGATCATCTTACTAATTGCAGTTTAAGCATTTATTTTTATTTCTAATAATCTTACAGAACTGGTCAATCCTTTGAAGCATAAACCACTTTTCCTTACACAAACAGTAGCAACTTTTCCCTCCAGTGTCTTTGTTTCTGAATCGTAGGATTCCTGGTGATTGTGTTAGGAACAGAAAGGGTACACTTTGACTACTGAGACCCTGGGCTGTGGTTGAGAAAGGCCAGAGAGGAAATTCCTCTTTGGATTTGTAAACAGACTTTTAAACCTAGGACATTTTATGAGGACTTCATTGGGAGACAATAGATTCAGGACCCTGCTGTCATTTTTTTTTCTATAGTCAGAATTAGAGAGAAATGAGACTTTAAAATAAAAATTTATCTTTTCTTACTCTTTCTTTCAGTCTTCCTTTCAAAGCTATTAAAAAAAAATCCTTTGAATTTTCCTAACCTTTTCTCTAGTTTAGTGGCCAGCTCTTATTCTCATCTTGTCAGATTTCTTCTCATTCTTTTATGTCTACAGCCAGGAAGCCTTACTAAATTACTCTCCCGGAGTCACAGCTGCTTTCTCCCTTTGAGAAACAATATTCACTAGCTCTCCTTTTTCTTTTTCCTGTAGAGCTATATTCAACAGATACAATTTCCATGTCTAAGAAGCAGTCACCCTTGAATTTTTGCAGACCTAATTTCATTCTGGTAGCTTCAAACCTGAAAACATGATGAGTGATCTGATAAATTTATTTCCATCCTAGAATAGCGGTACATCTTTCTCACAGTGTTGGGGTTTGTTTGAGGTCATTTCTTTCCATCTGAGCTGATCATGTATCCCATCGGTGTGCACTCACATATTTTAGAGTTGTTGAATGCTAGTTGAATGCAGGATGCCATTAAATTTTGCAGGCTTCTTTCTGTTATTTATGCTCCCTATGAAAACTTCAGTTATTTTTATGACAGGCATTATTTTAGCGGACAGTGGTGACAATGACTATTCATTGATTATTTTCGTTGAATTGTCCTCATGTGTACATATAATGGTCCAGCCTTTTTAGCATCCTTGTTATGACTTACTCGTCTTAATTTCCATTGTCCTTATTTAGCTTGAAAATTTACACTATTTCAATGATTTATATTGTTTTTGCTTACTTAATGCCCCCTCTTTCTTTAAGTTTTCTCAGTGTCGTACTAGAGAATAAACTCTAGTACAGGTTCAGAGCTCAGGTACCTGTGTCTGAGTGCCTGTGTTTAAACGGCACCTTGCCACCAAACTAGTTATATGACCTGGGCAAGAAACACAGGCTCTTGGTGCCTCATTTCCCTTTATCTGTAATAGTGATAATCATATCACCTAACTCCTAGGCTGGTTGCATGATTCAGTGAATGAAGTCATATAATATGCTTAGAATGGAGTGGCACAGAGCAAATGCTCCACGATGGCAGCTATTGTTATCATCTTTTATTATCACCTGAAAAGTGAGGACCACGTCAGAAAGTTTATCCTCAGCTGGGCACGGTGGCTCATGCCTGTAATCCCAGCACTCTGGGAGGCTGAGTTGGGCAGATCAGTAGGTCAGGAGTCTGAGACCAGCCTGGCCAACATAGTGAAACCCTGACTCTACTAAAAATACAGAAGTTAGCTGGGCATGGTGGCCTGTGTATGTAATCCCAGCTATTCAGGAGGCTGAGGCAGGAGAATTGCTTGAAACTGGGAGGCTGAGGTGGTGAGCCAAGATCATGCGACTGTGCTCTAACCTGGATGACAGAACAAGACTCTATCTTAAAAAACAAAAAAATTTATCTACAAAATCTCATACTAGAAGTGGGTGCTCAAAACAGGTGTTAAGTAACTGTGGTAGGTAGAAAAATGCACCCCCACCCAAGATGTTCACATCCACCTGGAGGCTGTAAATATGTTAGGTTTTGTGGCTAGTGGGCCTTAAGGTTGGAGATGGACTTAAGGTTGCTCTCAGCTGATCTTGAGATAGGGAGATTATCCTAGATCTTCCTGATGGGCCTGATATATTCACAAGGGTCCTTTAAACGTAGAAGAGGGAGACAGAAGCGTCAGTTTTAGAAGAATGCAAAGTGAGAAAGACTCAATGGGCCATTGCTGGCCTTGAAGATGCAAAGACACCACCAGCCCAGGACTGCTGGCAGCCTCTAGGAACTGGAAAAGGCCAAGAAATGGATTCTCTTATCCCTAGAGTTCCAGGAGAAATGCAACCCTGCCAACACCTTGATTTTACCTTGAACCATTTCAGACTTCTGACCTCCAGAACTGTTGTGTAATAAATGTGTTTTTCAGTGCAATCAAGTATATGGTAATTTATTACAGCAGCAATGAGAAACTGATACAGTGACTAACTGACTGAATGAAAAGATTGTTTGAGATCACGACACCAAAAGAGGACAGATTTTCATTTTGGTAATGACATAATGGCTGATACTATTTCTTAAAGAAGCAGGTTCTAAACCTTCCTTGATCAGACTCATTCTTTTAAAATAATTCAGTACACATAATCATAAAATTTAATGGGGCCCATAAACCTTATTGAAGCCCTCCATTGGCCCCAGGTTATAACTCTTCAGTTTGCATGGGATTAAAGGCTCAGTCAGTGATGAGGTTTTAATGGTGAACATAGGAACTTTCTGGACAGAGTGATCTCGTGCTTTGAAGTTCTAAGTAAATGAAGGCTTTGTGAATGCTCATCAAAGCTACATGGTAATTTAGAGATCTGTACCCCTTGTTCAGTCAAATTGAAACTTTAAATTTTATTTTCCACTTCTCATCTGTGGCACTGTCATGTCTCAAGTCACATGACCCTTCTGTACTCACCATTTTTAAGATTTTGCATCATTAGAATAATTAGTGTTCTAAAAAGTGATTTGAAAGCTAAAGTAACATTAGCATGATGGTTATTTTTAATAAGCCTTTTTCCAAGGTCTCATTTGTTTTAGAGCAGTCATGAAAACATGTTATTATCTCTGTATCATAGGAAGTGCTAACATTGAGAGGAGATACGATAGGAAGAGATATGCTGTCTACTGGCACAATTTTACTCATTTAAGGCCAACTAAGTTCCAGGCATGGTATTAGGGATGAGGGATGCCAATGATACAGAATCTAGATGTAGTTTTGGTCCTCAAGGAACATTTATAGTCTTATGCTGGTCTTTGTTAAAGAGCAAATGCATATGCATCTGACAAAGATCTAATATCCAGAATCTATAAAAAACTTAAACAGATCAACAAGCAAAAAACAACCCCATTTTAAAAAATGGGCAAAGGACATGAGCAGACACTTCTCAAAAGAAGACATACACACAGCCAACAACAAGCATATGAAGAAAGGCCCAATGTCACAAACCACTAGAGAAATGTAAATCAAAACCGCAATGAGATGCCATCTCACACCAGTCAGAATGGCTGTTTTTAAAACGTCAAAAAATAAGGGATGCTTGTGAGGTATGAAGAAAAGGGAACACTTACACACTGCTGATGGGAGTGAAAATTAGTTCAACTACTATGGAAAGCACTTTGGTGGTTTCTCCAATAACTTATTAATGAGACAGCACTACCATTTAACCAAGCAACCCTATTACTGAATATATACCCGAAGGAATATAAATCGTTCTGCCATAAAGATAGATGCATGCACATGTTCCTCACAATGCTACTCATAATAGCAAAGACATGGAATCAACCTAGATCAACAGCAAACTGGATAAAGAAAGTATAGTACATGTGTACCATAGAATACTATGTAGCCATAAAAAAGAATGTAATCATGCCCTTTGCAGCAACATGGATGGAGCTGGAGGCTGTTATCCGAAGTGAATTAATGCAGGAACAGAAAACCAACTACCGCATCTTCTCACTTATAAGTGGGAACTAAACATTGGGTACACATGGACAAAAAGAAGGGAACAACAGGTACTGGGCCGGCTCGAGTGTGGAGGGTGGGAAAAGGATGAGAATTCAAAAATTACCTGTGCTCATTACTTGGGGGCTAAAATAATCTGCACACCAAACCCCCACGACACACAATTTATCCATGTAACAAAGCTGTGCATGTATCCTCTGAATCTAAAATGAAAGTTGGAAAAGGAAAAAAAAGCAGATACCCCTTGGAGGTCTGGTTTAAATGTCGCGGCCATTGCTTACTTTCTAGCCATAGGTTTATTCGATCTTGTCTTGAAAATAAGCTTCCCTGGAGGAGGGAGGAGGTTAGAAGTACAAGGAGAGCCTGAGGGGAAGAGTAAGATTTCTGTGAAAAGACAAAAAGCATGGTAAGAGTATACTGGGGCCAGTGAGTAAAACCTTCACTCTTCTTGGATTTCTCCAGTAGTGGATCTGGACTGTTCTTACAAGCTCCCCTAGAGAGTAGTTGACAGTGAGGGTGGAGATCATCCCAGGCCTGGTTTGAAGCCCATCTTTTGACTCAGTAAATGCATTGGTTGTCTAGTGCTTCTGGCATTTCTTGCAGTCCTCTGCATGGAGCTTCCTGGGGCCATTTGAAAGTTGTTACTTTGCAGTCAGTGAAGAGCTGCCACTACATGAGTTGTGATTTCACATACAACTTCAGTATCTTCTCCCTTAACCTGGTCCCTAGAAGACCTAGGACATTCTCCAGCTAGATTTGCTAAGGGACTGAACGTGGGAGTGAGATTAGAGACATGTATTGGTTTCTTGTTGCTGCTATAACAAATTACCTCAAATCTAATGGCTAACAGAATACAGAGTTACCAGCTTGCACTGCTGTAGGGTCAGAGTTCTCAAATGTGTTGGCAGGGCTCTGTTCCTTCTGGGGGTTCTAAGGGAGAATCCATTTCCTTGCCTTTTCCAGCTTCCAAAGGCTGCCCACATTCCTTGGCTTGTGGCCCCACATCACCCTCACCTCTGCTTTGGTCATCATTTCTCTTGCCTCCTGCCTCCCTTTTATAAAGCCTCTTGTGGTTGCATTGGGCTCACCCTGGTAATTCAAGATAATTGTCCAACTCAGAATCCTTCATCATAGCTGCAGAGTCCCCTTTGCTGTGTCGTGTAAGATACTCAGAAGTTCCATGGACATATTTGGGGCCATTATTCTGCCTACCCCAAAGTGCCAAGGATGACAGCACTAAAATAGCTGAATTGCTTTCTTTGCTAACAGCCTTCCAACCAATGCCTAAGCTCCACCTAGTGTTTGGAGCCACATAAACCTTTATAACCCCAAGATGGCCCTTTTCCATTTTCCATTATAATGTATGTGATACAAAGTGTTTCAGTGTGATTAGAATTAGCAGTGTCTTATCTCACACTTGGCTCAGTGAGAAAAGTTGGTGGAAAGAGTTAGATTTCCGGGCTCTGTGCCTTGCCTTTGCAGGTCTGTAAATTCCTCATCAGATTCCTGACTGTTTCACTAATTCCTCATCCCATGCCTTTTAAAGTGTGCTTTACACTGCATATTTTTGGAGAAATATGGCACACCTTTTCAGCATGTGTTTGTCTAAAGCTATTCTGAAGATTTCAGTTTTATGTCTTCTTAGAAGTTATCACAAAACTTGATTTTTTTCCAGATAACTTCAAAAGTCTTATGGAAAAGAGAAAGGAAAAAATTAAAAGCATCTCCGTAGAGTAAGTGCCTTTGCCAGAAACTTTCCTGGGATCCCTTCTGTCCAACATCTACCCTCTAGGCTAAAGCAGACAGGAAAAGAGGTTGCAGGGTTGAGCCTGGAGACAGGAGATCAGCTCTGAGCCAGGAGATTAGGCAATGGAGCTGGAGGCCTCAGAGTCAGAAAAACAGAAGTTCCAAAGCCAGAGAAATGAGAGATACATAAAGGAGACCAGTGGATAAATGAGGGGTTGAATGACACTTGGTGCAGAGTGGGCAGATCTTGCACGTGAAAAATTGTAGCCATGGTGTCATCCTTTGTACATGCTTCCAAGGGGCCAGGAGGTTTAAAAGGAGCAGAACTATCTTTCCTGCTGCACAGCACAGCATTGTGTTATGTGGTCCTGCAAGTCTCTGTCACTCTATCATTTGAATCTCTGTCACACACTCATACTTTAATATGTACAGTTTATGAAATTAAAACTTTAGGTCTAGCAGAGTATGGTGGCTCACGCCTATAATCCCAGCACTTTGGGACACTGAGGTGAGTGGATCACGAGGTCAGGAGTTCGAGACCAGTCTGGCCAAGATGGTGAAAACCTGTTTCTACTAAAAAAAAAAAAAAAAAGTAGCTGGGCGTAGTCGCGGGCGCCTGTAATCCCAGCTACTCAGGAGGCTGAGACAGGAGAATTGCTTGAACCCGGGGGGCAGAGGTTGCAGTGAGCCAAGATCACGCCACTGCACTCCAGCGTGGGTGACAGAGCAAGACTCCATCTCCAAAACAAACAAACAAAACTTTAGGTCTGATATGTGTATTATCCCCTATTTAATGTCATCAGACAGATTACTAAGTATTTTTGCATGGAGAATGATCATACGATCATTTTGGCCTCTGTATGGAGAAAGGACTACAGGGGGCATAGGAAGAATTAGGTGCAGCATTTAGGGGACTGTTCCAATAATCTAAGAGGGAGCTGATGGCTCAGGCCAGAGTGATGGCAGTGGGAGTGAGGTATGCTTGAATTCTGAGGGTTTTGAAGATAGAGGTAGAACATGATTTGCTGGCAGTCTGGACATGGTGGGAGGTGAGAGCTTGTGGAATCAGGGATAGTCTCAAAGTTGTTGGCCTGAGCAACTGGAAGAAAGAAGATAGGTGCCATCAACTAAGATGGAAGAGATGTTAGGAGAAGCAGATTTGGGGAAACCATCCATAGTTCCACTGGGACATGTTCAGTTTGATAGGCTCATTAGATGTGTCAAATAGCAGTTAGATAAACATATCTAGAATTCAGAAAAGAGGTCCTGGCTGGAGATACAAATTTACACACACACACACACACACACACACTCTCTCTCCTCAAAAAGCCATCCACTGTCACACTTTCTAAAAAATCTGTCACTTTAACTCTAGCCTTCATCCAACTCTACCTTTCATGTCACCTCCCTACCTTGGCCTAAGTCTCAAAGTTCTTATAAAAAGCTCTTGTCCCATTGGTTCAGGGCTTCTTCCCACATTCTGATCTGATTCCTCCAGATCACATGTCCTTGCCTCAGTACTTGGATTCTCTTGCTGAGCCTAGCCTGGGAGTTGCAAACTCTTTTGCATAGTGCTCAGAGAGTTGTAATTGAGTGAGGTGGGGAGTGTGGAAAACTGCATAGCATATGCCCCACCTAAAGAGGGCAGCACTGGTCCCCTTCCACGAAGCCCTCCTACCAGGGAGAGAGACCCATTGTTGCCCGCTCTTCTAGTTAAGCTAGAAATCTAGATTTTTTAGAAATGCATAATCTGCCAATTTTTACATATTGTCAGCTAACTCAAACATATCTTCAAGACCCTGTGAGTCAAACAAAATATGTCCGGGTCCAAATCCAGCCCACAGGCAGCCACCCTTTCACCAGTGATGACCCCATTCGATGGGCTGACTGGGTGGCTTTGGCATTTAGCCCCTGGATGGAGACTATTGGGGTATCCACCTTGGGCTTCCCTAGTGCAGGCTGAGGCCATGAACCACTGTACCCTCGGGAGGCTCCTGGGGTACACTGTCCTGTGAGCCTGGCCCCCAAGGCACTGTTTCTCTGCAAAGGAGGATGAGGTACCTTCACTGGGAACTATTTGAAGAGCATTTGGTCCCGTTTCCCCTCCACCCCTTTCCTCCAATGTTGTATCTTGCTTCAAAAGCAGAATGAATATTGATCCCGTCACTTAGGTAAGACAGGTAGGGGTTATTGAATCAGCACATCTGACATTTGTCTTAAACTCTTGATGGTGAAAAAGATTGCAGAATCGTAGCTGAATGACAATCTGAGGGAGAAAGCTAGTCTTGGGCAGGTAGAAGAAACTATGTATTTTTCAACAATTATTTATTGAATATGTGCTAGGGGCCAGTTATTTTACTATATGCCGTGTGTACAGAAAAAAGATAAAATGCCATCTACTCCTATGAGATTGACAGCCTCTTGGAGGAGACAGATATGAAAAGAAATCATAGCATCATGAAAAAAACAGCAGGCCAGCAAGGCCACAGACTAAAGATGAGAGTGAGGGGCAGTGGGGAGTGGGAAGGGTGTTGCAGGATTTTTTTTTTTTTGAGTTAGATCTCGCTCTCTTGCCCAGCCTAGAGTGCAGTGGTGCAATCTCAGCTCACTGCAACCTCCGCCTACAGGGTTCAAGTTATTCTTCCACCTCAGCCTCTTACATAGCTGGGGTTACAGGCATGCACCAACACATGCTGCTAATTTTTATATTTTTAGTAGAAACAGGGTTTCACCATATTGGCCAGACTGGTCTTGAACATCTCACCTCAAGTGATCCTCCCACCTTGGCCTCCCAAAGTGCTGGGATTACAGGTGTGAGCCACCATGCCTAGCCTGGACACTTTCTTAGTTAAGCCAGAGACAGGGTTCTTTGTTCCATGGCCACGAAAATTCAGGCTCGCAGACAATTTGAATGGTGAGTAAGACCAGGTTTTACTGGGTGAAAAGGAAGAAAAAGGGGAAACAGGAACTCTCACTAGGCCATAGTCCCTGCTAGAGTGCTTCCTGGCCGGCCTTTCCAATCTCAGTTTCCACACAGGAAGAGGAGGGGCCAGGCTCAGGTTCCACACAGGAAGAGGAGGGGCCAGGCTCAGGTTCCACACAGGAAGAGGAGGGGCCAGGCTCAGGTTCCACACAGGAAGAGGAGGGGCCAGGCTCAGGTTC
>CAUYQU010082985.1:0-49917 GCA_963574635.1 Cheracebus regulus
CTTAAGGGTGGGGCTTATCGGTTGCAAGCAGAGGGGAGGGTGGGGTAAATTACACAGTTACAGCGATGGGGTCTTGAGAAACCCAATGTCTGGGGGGAAGTTTTCGTAAGGCTACACAGGAACAATCGTTGCAGGTTGAAGATTGTAGGAGGACAGCAATTAGTCGAGGCAGGAACAAATTGTTTCATTTCTTTCTGTGGCCACCTGGTTACTTGTGGTTACTTCAGACTTTCTGGCTCCTGGGGACCGTCCAGAGGTGTACATGTGGGTCACAAAGGCTATAATGGCCAGGCTTGGGCTTGGAGGCCTGACACCTGGCTCTTTTCTTTTCTTTCTCCTTCCCTTTCCTTTCCTTCCCTTCTCTTCCCTTCCTCCCTCCTTCCTTTGGCTAGTGAATTACAGTGCTTCTACATACTGCTTGAGGAACACTCTCCTGTGCTCTCTTCCATTTTAAGTGTTTTGACTGTCCCCTCGAAGTGCAGACTTTGTTTCAACCTTTACACAAGCTGTTATGTGGATTCTGCCTTTGGTATCTTCCTAATAAGAAGCCAGGGGCCTGTGGCAAGGCTCTATTGTTGATTAGCTGAGCAAACTTGGGCAGCACAACCACCCTGTATGAGCCCTTTATTCCTCATTGTCAGGTAGAACTCTGAGTCATACTCACCCCTCATTTGGATCAAATGAGAAAGCTCTTTATAAAGTATCAAGAACTGATGATTTCTATTTCCTATCCCTGAATTCAGGCCAGGTTGCCTCTCAATTCAAAGTTGCGTTAGCCTCTTAACTATTCTCCCTCCCTCTAGCGTCCACTCCTATGCAGATTATTAGACATACAAGTGCCACAATGATCTTTCTTTCTCTCTCTCTCTCTCTCTTTTTTTTTTTTTTTGAGATGGAGTCTCCCACTGCCACCTGGGATGGAGTGCAATAGTGCCATCTTGGCTCACTGCAACCTCCGCCTCCTGAATTCAAGTGATTCTCCTGCCTCAGCCTCCAGAGTAGCTGAGATTACAGGCACCTGCAACCACACCCAGCTAATTTTTTTGTATATATTTTTTTCAGTAGAGACGAGGTTTCACCGTGTTGGCCAGGCTGGTCTCAAACTCCTGACCTTGTGATTCACCCACCTTGGCCTCCCAAAGTGCTGGGATTACAGACATGAGCCACCGCACCTGGCCCAGAGTGATCTTTCTAATGCTCTGATTATTTTAAAATATAGCCTCCTATTGCCTGTAAAATACAGTCCGAACTTCTTAGCATGGAATTCAAAACTCTCCCCAGTCTGTGGTAAAAGCCACTGTTCCAGCCTAGCTTCCAACCAACCAGGCCTCTACCTACTATCCCTGTTCCGTCTTTACTTTCTGAAAGTGTACTTACTCTTCAAGCCTACTTTAAGTGCACACTTTTCTGTCATGCATTTTCCAAACTCCATAATGAATCCTGTCCTGCTGGGACTGCCACAGTGTTTGATCTGCACTTCTATCACAATGCCTCCTACATGGTCTCCCCTGATGAACTTGAGTCACTTGAAGCCATAGACTGACCCTCATTCATGTTCATCATAGAGCTTTGCACTGTGGCTTACACGTCGTAGTGCTAAAAGATCAACTGAGGCACATTGAAATATGAAAGAGTTTATCTGAGCAGTGTTTCATAAATCAGGCAGCTCCAGACCACAAATGGTTCTGGGCTCTGCCAAAGGGGCAGGAGGGAGAAGCTGTTACAGGGTGAATGATAAAGCAAGGCAAAGAAAGTATTTTATTGGTTAAAGTGGAGCAATGGCCTTATTTGGATCATTCCAGTGGAAAGCCCCTAGTAAGAGGTTAGTTGGAGGTTTCTGATTGGTTAAGCTTGTTTTGCTTACTGCTTACACTGAATTAGGTTTCAATTTGCTTAAGTAGGAACCCAGAGCACTGGAGCTGCCTTAGCCTAATGACCTCCCAATTAATCATTTTAACAGTAACTACTCAACAAATTACATAGAATAGTATGTTCGCTAAAATATATATATATTTTTTTGCTATCACTAGGTGCCCAGCATTGTGCAGACAAAGAAAGCATTGTCCTTGTCTCTGACCAAATAAAAAATATCATCGAGGCAACAAAGCAACAATTTAAGAACTATATAAAGGAGTCTGTGATTAAATGCTATGTTTCCCATTTATATGTACACATAGTAGCATACAAAAATCTTTAAGAAGCATCATATAAGCTTTAAATTTACAATTGGTTTTATAAATGATAGAAGTATAACAAATTATGTCTTGAAATAAATACATTTGCTAAAATTTAGGCCACATTCATTGTAGAGTTGCTCTCAAGGTAATCTACTTTTAGATTCTGCAACAAATGAAAAATGGCAAGATAAACTTCTCTATGGAGTGGCATATAAAGTCATCAGCTCAAAAAAGCAAGCTCAATTGGACTTTCAGTGTCTTTTTCAGGTTCCTCCTAGTCTATTAACATCCGAAGTTTTTAAACTTTTAGAATGATTTTTTAAAAAACGCATAAAAACACTCTGTGGGGTTCCCGAAAACAAACAAGTGGGCAGAGATTAGAGGTGGGGAGGAATCTAGTGGCTGGATTACTGGAAGGTCAAGATGGAGGCAGATGAGAGTATCTCCAACTGAATGCCTGGAAGTTCATAGGCAAGTTGAGTACTAGCTAGAAAGGCTGAGAAACCTAGCTTTAGATTAACCCAGTGTCATTGGATACTGCTGACTCTGAGGCTTGTGCTCCAAGGCCCAGGTCCCTAATCTTGATTGACAAAGTCTAAGAAAAGACGTGGGTTAGTGAATAGAGTGCTGGATTAGAAGTTTGTGTTTTCCGATTTCCAAGAGATTGTGAACAACAACAAAACAAAATAGAAAAGATTGATTTAGCTGCATGGGCGATGATGAAATCTCACTCTGATTTGAACTCAGAATACAGGTGTTTTGCTATGGGCTGAATGCATGTGCTCCCAAGCTCCAAATTCATATGTTGAAATCTAACCCCCATGTGGTGGTATTGAAGTGAGGTCTTTGGTAGGTGACTAGGTCATGAAAGTGAAGCCCTCACAAATGGAATCAGTGTACTTGTAAAAGAGACTTGAGGGTGGTCCGTGGTCCCTTCTGCAATGTGAGGACACCCAGAAAGTGAAGTCTATGAGGAATGAGCTCTCACCAGACATCAAATCAGCTGGTGCCTTCATCTTGGACTTCCAGCCTCCAAAACTGTGACCAAGACATTTCTTTTCTCTTTTTTTGAGAGGAAGTCTCACTCTGCTGCCCAAGCTGGAGTGCAGTGGCGGGATCTTGGTTCACTGCAACCTCTACCTCCCAGGTACAAGTGATTCTCCTGCCTCAGCCTCCCGAGTAGCAGGGACTGCAGGCATGCGCCACTATGCCCAGCTAATGTTTTTTGTATTTTTTAGTAGAGACAGGGTTTCACTATGTTGGCCAGGCTGGTCTTTAACTCCTGACCTCATGATCCACCCACTTCGGCCTCCTCCTAAAGTGTTGGGATTACAGGCATGAGCCACCATGCCCGGCCATTTCTGTTCTTTATAAATCATCCAGTCTCAGGTATTTTGTTATAGTAGCTTGAATGGACTAAGGTAATCTTTCAGTGGCTTAATGCAAAAAAATAAATAAATAAAATAAAAAAACATTTTCAGAAGTTATTTATCACTTCTTTCCCATTATAAGCATGAACTTTACAAGGTACTTTATATTGACATTTGAATAAGCAGACACTAACACGCCCCAAGGATGTCAAAATATTTGTTGCATAATAGTTTCAGGTTTGTACAAATAATGTCTTCACCAACACCACAGAGATTCTGCAGAAACTTCTTCTCACCCTGGGTTGTTATTTGTTGATACTGACTTCGATACACTCACCTCACTGAGTATAGGCCAGAACGCAGAGCCTTCCTTTAAAATGGTAAGGTTGGCATTGTCTAAGTTGTGCTTCTTTTCTCGAGTCCTGACACCACCAACTTCATGCTTCTGTCTAGCTGACCCTAACCCTCTTTTCCTTCTGCGATTCATAATTCTCTGAAGTATGTGCTTTAAAATGATTTTGGTGTCCTGATGATTCAAAGTGATTTCTTTTCTTATTGCACCATCACATAGCCGAACCTTCTATCATCACCTAACTTGAGTGATTTCTGCTTGGTACTGAAGGTGAGACCACAACATGACCAATAAAATTAAAGAAATTCATGCAGGCCAGCACAGAGGCTCACACCTGTAATCCCAGCACGTTGGGAGGCTGAGTCGGGTGGATGACCTGAGGTGAGGAGTTTGAGACTAGCCTGGCCAACATTGTGAAACCCCATCTCCACTAAAAATACAAAAATTAGCCAGATGTGGTGGTACATACCTGTAATTCCAGCTACTCCGCAGGTGGAGACAGGAGAATTGGTTGAACCCAGGAGGCAGAGGTTGCAGTGAGCCAAGATCACACCACTACCCTCCAGCCTGGGTGAAAGAGTGAGGAAAAAGAAAGAAAGAAAGAAAGAAAAATTCATGCAAAGACGTGAACCGAAGGTCAAAATCCTTCCCATCCCTTCCTCTCCCATACTCCCTTACACACAGGCAGACTGGCCACTCTCCTGAAGACACCCATCGTTTACATAAGTGAATGAATAAATACCTGACATCCAGAAATGTGACTAGGTAATTAGTGGAAGGCGAGGCACAGTGAAGAGGTGGAAAATTCTGAGCAGTGGGTGGGGTGGGAAGCCTGGGTGCTGTCAATGACACCACCTGCACTAAAGCTTCTTCATATCAGTATCACCCAGTTGCAACCGTAGAGGGAGAATACTGTGCCAATTTCAAAGACACTGCTTCTGGGGTGGGCTTTAGGAGGTGGTAGATTAAAAGGTCTAAGACAACCTAAAGTACAGGGCTCTTTTATGTCGGGTGTCTGAAGTGCTCAGAACACTTTATAATTCTGATCCCCTTGGATGTATTTAGAAAATTAAATCCCTTTATAATTAAGGCTAATAATGAATGGGCATTAAAGTTATCCAGTGCATACACTGCATTAGTTTTTAATCTGTAGTTGGGCTGTAGCAGTTGCTTCTTGATTTTTTCTATCTCTAATCTGGTTATAACTGCCTGTCATTTTTACTTTTCCTGGGAGGGGCAGAGTCTGTCTCTCTCTTCTCTTCCTCTGAGGTGTGCGTTGTGTTTATTTTTGCGTGCGTTGATGGATAGGTTCTGATATTTAATCCATTTCTCTGGTTTCCTGACATTTCCACTTACTCTTGTGTTCATGGCCAGACTGAAAGGCATGTTTACTCGTGTTTTGAAGTTTCAAAAGTGGGCCTGGCGTTCTTGCTGACTGCTGCGGGTGCTGCCACGTGCCCAGGTCTGGGGCCCCTAGCCCTCCCCGCGGCGAGTTGGATGTAGCAGGAGTGGGGCTGGATTCCGCTCTCGGGGAGGGCTGGGGGTCCTGGGACCAGAACCAGGCCTCCTCTCCCGACGTCCCGCCGGTTGCGAGCCTGAGCCTCGGTACCCCCACCCCTTCCACCATCCGCGCCTGGTCGGATCTGAGTCTGGGCTGCCCTCAGGGTACAGGGCTCGGTGAGGCGAGGAGCGCTGGAAGGTGAGGGGGAGTCTGGAGCCAGGCTGGAGGTGAGGGGGCATTGAGGGGTGGCACAGAAGGGGTGGGAGCGAGGCTAGGGGTGAGCCGGGAAGCTGGAGGTGGCACAGAGTGGGTGGGGGCGGGGCTGAAGTGAGCCGGGAAGCTGGGGGGTGACCCAGGAGTGGGGGCGGAGCTGGGGGTGAGCCGGGGCGTTGAGGGGTGGCACAGAGGGGGTGGGGGCGGAGCTGGGGGTGAGCCGGGAAGCTGCGGGTGGGGAAGCGGTGGGTGAGTTCAGAGCTAGGAGTGGGCCGGGAAGCTGGGGAGTGGCACAGAAGGGCTGGTGACGGGGCTGGAGGTGAGTCGTGGGGTCCAGGGGAGGCACACGAAGTTGGAGATGAATTAGGGCGCTGGAGGGGCACAGAGGGAGCGGGGACCGAGGTGGAGGCGAGTCCGTTTGCTGCACGCGGACGCCACCCGGACCCCGGGCCCTTACGGGGCCTCGAGTAGAGGGGGCGGGGCCGGGGAGGGGGCGTGGCGCGGGAGGGGAAGTGGGCGTGGCGCCGCAGGGAACGGGGCGGGCCGGGAGAAGCCTTGGGCCGGGGCCGTGGGGCGGGCGCGTGGCCCGGCAGCGGCGCGATGAGTGGGGCCCGCGCGGCGCCGGGGGCTGCGGGTGACGGTGCGGCCCGGGGGCTGCGAGTAGACGGGCTGCCCCCGCTGCCCAAGAGCCTGAGCGGGCTGCTGCACTCGGCGTCGGGCGGCGGCGCGTCCGGGGGCTGGCGGCACCTGGAGCGGCTCTACGCGCAGAAGTCGCGCATCCAGGACGAGCTGAGCCGCGGGGGCGCGGGCGGCGGCGGGGCCCGGGCTGCAGTGCCGCCCGCCAAGCCTCCCAACCTGGACGCCGCGCTGGCGCTGCTCCGCAAGGAGATGGTGAGTGGGGCTCCGCGAGCCGGGGCTGCTCCCGGCTGGGCTCGCCGTCCCGGGAAAGTTCGCGGGGACCGCGGTCTGTCCGGAAGTCCCCGCGCCTACCCGCCCTTTCGGGCTCCTCGGCCCCAGGCGCCGTCTTCCCAACGACCCTCCCTGCTCTCGCATGCTTCGTGCCCACGATTGGACCCCCCCGCAGGAGAGCCACGCGCAGAGGGCGGCTTTCATACGCCCGGCGCCCTCAGTCCCGCCGCGCTGGCTCGGAAACCTGGGCGTCCGGAGGCGCTGTGCGGGGTCCGCGACTGGCTTGGGGGCGGGGGCGGCCTGGTCACCCCTTCCCTAGTGAAACAGACCTCCCCGGTGCGGGAAAGACTTTCACTGCACCCAAACACGTTAACAGCTGTGCGCGATTGCGTTTTCCTACCCCGAAGAGGAAAGCTTTTGTCCGCTGCGAGAGTAGACAGCAGACTGGGACAGCCTGGCCCCCTCCCCGGCGCCCCAGGCCGCGCGTCCATGATCCGATTACCGCGGGATGGCCCTGGGGCGCAGATGGCTGTGAAAGCGGACGCGCACTCCGGGCAAGGGAGGCGGCCCGGCCCCTCAGCCCCGCGAAGCCGATTGCCCAAATCCGCTTGAGAAAGGTGGGAGGTGGCTGTCCTCCCGGTCTGGGTGCCGTCCCCGTGAGTTCTTCGCCTTGTGTCTGAGCTCCAAACCCTGGGCTCCTGTATTTCCTTGGGAAGTACATGAGGTGTTTGTGGACCAGGACACACATGATTTCGGGTGACGCTAAAAGTAGGACAAAGGCATGGATTTAGGCAACAGCGAGCCTTTCCCCAGCTTGTTCGGCCAGGCGTAGGCCAAGCAAGAGGAAAACCAAAACTTCCTCTTTTCTACCATCACCTTCTCCCAACCCCCTCATTTGAAAAGCCTCCCTTTCCATTCATCTTGTCCATGTTGTCTCCTTTCCCTCTAGGTAAATTATTAAGGAAATCTAACATTAGGAAAGCTGTCTTTTCCCAAGACTAAATTTGCCAAAAACAAAAAAACCCCACAACATAGTTATAGGACTCTTTTAAATATGCATCTAGTGCATTTAAGATATTGTTTAGAAAAATTCAGTGTCTGCATACTTTTTTTAGGAGCATATCTGTTCTGAAAACTAAGACTTAATTGAATTCAGAAAACAGCCTTAACACTTTTAATCAATGAGATATTGTCTTTGTACTCTGTAGCTGGCGTTGAAGTGATTTCCAATTCTCATTGAAAGGATTTTCTAAGCTTCTTATGGAACCACTTACATTCCAAGCCAACCGTTTTTAATTTATTAAAAAACATGCACTGACACAAGCATTGCACAACTGGTGAACTGCATTTTAATATGATTAATCTACACATAGTGTGTTTACAGTCTGAACTTGGACATAGCAGAAACACGGGGTGAAGTAGGAAGACCATCTTTGATTATTTAAGTTCTATACTTGAGCAAGAGACAGAAAAACTTCAGGGCCACTCCTGTTGTGAAGCTGTGGTTTATAAATATGCTCTGAGTCTTGCTATGGTGGCTTGGGAGTCAACGTGCCATTCCCAACAGTATTTCTCCAGGTCCCTTCTGGTGTGACTGAAGTAAAACCACATCCTTGTAATTATGCCTTGGACCAGAGCTCTCTGTAAGCCTATTTGAAGCACAAGAAAAATAAACAGCCATCTTTGGTCTGCCTGGTATTTAGCTGAGATAAAGATAAAGTATGGCTACTGGCGTTGACAAGTGAGAAATGTCACAAGGCCTTTAAAGTTGCTCAGAGAGTCTTTTGGCTTTTTAATTGATTTACTGACTTGGGGCAATGGGGTCTGAGTGGACAACTCAAGCTAAGACTCCCTCTGAGGATGCCTTGCAAAATAAGAACTGGGAGTTCATTCCTGAGATATCTGCAAAATAGTTTGTGTTGATCTGTTTAATTGGAAGGCTTGAGGTCAAATCTGTGGGCAGGGGACATAACTAGGTCATGGCAGAATGTGATGAATGCCTTAAAAATAAATTTTTTTTTAAAGCAAGGATAGAAAGAGGGACAACTTCCAGCAGGGACAGGGAGCAGGGTGGTGTGGAAGACCTCAGAAGGCAACAGAATTTCAGCAAGGGAAAAAGGCACCAGGAGGGTAGCTGCAGAGCTGGAACTGGGAGCACTCCAGTTTGAAACATGAGCAAGAAGAGGCTGGGCAGGTGAACCGAGTGGGTTTCCGGAAGCCCGAATAGCAAGGATGGGCTTTCAGCGGAGAATGGTACAGTCCCAGTTGGACTTTGAAGAAATGAAGTCTACAGCAGGGTGTAAGAGGAAGAGCCGTACTTTGGAGGCTCATCGGGAAGATGAGAGGTGTTCGTGGGAGAGGTGAAGGAGGCCCCAGCAGGGTAAGGGCTTGCCAGTGTGAAACAAAACTCCTGTGGGAGACACTTTTCTGAAGCAAACGCTACAGGAATTACTGAGTCAGGGAAGATGATGAAAAAGGGATCAAAGATAACTTAAGCCTTTTTTTTTTTTTTGAGGAGAAATTTTTCTCTTGTTGCCGAGGCTGGTGAAATGGTGTGATCTTGGCTCACTGCAACCTCCTCCTCCTGGGTTCAAGCAATTCTCCTGCCTCAGCCTCAGCAGGAGGTTGGGATTACAGGCATGCGCCACCATGCCTGGCTAGTTTTTTATATTTTTGATAGAGACAGGGTTTTACCATGTTGGCCAGCTGGTCTCGAACTCCTGACCTTCAGGTGATCCACCCACCTCAGCCTCCCAAGTGCTGGTATTACAGGCATGAGTCACTACGCCTGGCCAACATAAGCTTTTTTATGGAAAATGTAGCCAAGCAAAAAAAAAAAAAAATCAAAAATTACAGTGCTAGCATGTAGAAATGAGCCCCACTTTACCGTAAGTGGTTGATTATTAAGCTTCAAAATCTTACTTACTGCCATATGGTGGTACTGCACAGTCACTGAAGTCATTTTGGGATATGTTCTGTGTGGGTACAATGTAAGTGCTTTCTGTATAGTAGCTTATTTAATGTGTATAAATTCTCTATGAGATAGGTACTCAGAGTCTATTTTGTATTAAAGAATGGGATGCTGAGAGTTGGCTGCCATAAGGTCACAGACCCTACCAGATCTGTTTGGCTCCAAAGCCTTATTTAACCATTGCAGTCTGGTGTCTGTGCACATGTATGCACACACACACACATACACACACACACACACACAACACATGACCACGTATATTTTGGTTTGCTTTTAGGGCCACACATTGCAGACATTTTCCCAATCAAGATATATTTCAATGACTTCAGTAACTGTGTAGTATACTCTTGTATGGCAATAAGTAAGATTTTGAAGCCTAATAATGAATCACTGGTAAAGCAGGGTTCATGGTAGCACTTGGAGAGTTAGGAGTGGCTGCTTTAGGGAGGAAGGTAATTTGTCATCACATCAGCTGAAGAGTATGTTAGACATTTCAGAATGTGGAGCGGAGGCTGGAAGAGAGATTTGGGTCTGGAGATAGCGGGTGGAAGAGATGGTTGGAGCTGAGGGAGAATGCAGTCTCAATGGGAGGAGAGACCATTAGGACGCCAAGGGTGGAGCCTGGGAGAGCTGTAGGCCCGGGCTGAGAGGGCTGTGTCCCATGATTGCTAATGCGCTCCACTGCTTGGAGAGTTGTGGTTTCAGCTCCAAGTTTCAACGCCTCACGTTCTGGTAACCCCTGTGAAATTCTGCAGGAAATCTTTGTCCCCTCTCCTTTTTGGTCCTTTTTTTTAAAAAAAAAAAAAAAGGACCAAAAAGCCCTTTTAAAAAAGTTGATGATTATTATTTTTACATCAGAGAGTATTTTTAGATCACATTTAAGAGATGATTACTGGGTGTATGTCAGATAGTACTGTGTACGGTTTAAGGGTGAATAGGAAATATCTAGTTGTTAAGGGGCTTATCACACCTGGTAGATGTGGGGATCTTTACAGAAAAAGAATTGCTTGAGTTTAGACTAGTTTTCATTTTTCATGACCAAAGACTCTATGTTAGTAATAGAAACAGTCTGAACTAACTTTTGCAAAAGGAGAATCTTACAGGCTGGATATGTACAGAGATGGACCAGAACTAAGGCTTATGGGAGACCCAGGAACTCCACTGAGGTCTTCGCCTCCCCTCCTCCACTGTTTTGTTTTTTTCCCTCCATTTTGGAACCTGGCTGCTTACAGTGGCCACACTACATTTTAGCCATGCTGCTTTGTTGCAGTTTGCAAATACCATGGAAAGACGCCAGTTGGCCTAGCTTGGGTGGCCTGGCCAGCCTGGGCCAGCCAATAGTGACAAGGACAGGATTGTATTTTAATAAGATGGTGTAAGCCTGTGGATGGAGTTGGACATGGTATTCTCTAAAGAAAGGACAGTTTGCAGAAATGGAGCAGGGGGCTAAAGTACTGGATGTCTACTGCAGATCTCCTTCTATTTAAAAATACTTTGCCCTCAGCGGTCACACAGTTTGAAAGGTTTTTTATCTGCTAAGCTGATGGCTAGCTTTGCTAACTAGATCTTGGTTGGCCTTTTAAATATTTGCATGTGGTTGAAGGATGTCCTTTACTGGGCGTCAGCAGGGACCCCCTGGCACACACAGTCCTTGCACAGATTTCTGCATAGACCTCCGTTCCCAGCACCTGTGCCAGGTTAGGCCATTTACCTTACAGGTAACTAAAAGTCACACTAGAGTGTGGAGACAAAGACTCTCAGCCCTGGGGGCAGGAGATATTTCGAGGGGCAGCATCCTTGGGGATTCTTGGGTTCAGCTTCTTCTGTGATCAGCAGCAAGGTCTAGTAGCTTTGATTTGGAATATTGCCTCATTTTTTTTTTCCCGCCTGTGCAGAGTGGGAAGTCATCCACACAGAACTTTTGAATTCCCAAATTGCAATGCTGTGTAAAGAATTGAACCTAAGGGAAAAAAGAGTTGAATTTCTGAAACCAGTAACAATTAGCTTTCCCACTAAATGCCTAATGAGCTTGTCCAGTGCATTGGATTCCAGTTCATTAGCATCAATAGCTGACACCCCAGTGGAGTACAGTCCTTATCCTTTATGTGAAAGCAGTGTCTGACAGAGGAGGTTTTAGTCTTTAAAAGAGGCTGAGGGAAAGGTCCAATACTGAGTCAGGCTTTGAAGTGCCATTTGGAATAAGAGGATTCACTCCCAATGCAGCGTTCTTGATTGGTGTTGGTCAGAGGAGTCTGGGGATGTCCAGCAGCCTTTAATACTGGCTGTTTTCACTGGTCTTTCCACTAGCATAGTCTAGGACAGTGATCCCCAAGGGATGGACTGCCAGCTCCAGAATCTCCTAGGCTGCTTGCCCTCATGCACATTTCAGGGCTCCATTCTATACTTGTGGAATCAGAAGCTGGAATAAGGAATCTGCATTGTTAGCAAGCCCTTTAAGACTTGAGAAGCACATGAGTCCGGCATCAAAAGCTCGAATTTGGTGTTAATAAACTATGTGATATATAGTACTGACAACCCACTTCACTCTTTTTGGGCTACAGATCTTTTATTGGGAAAATGAGAATTAAATGCCATAAAGGGTCATTTTGGCCATGGCAGTATTCTCTACCCCTCATGCGTCTATGGGCTTTTCTGATGCCTGCAGAAGTTTGCTCTGTCATAACCTTTGGGCACAGGTGTGGAGCCTGTCACCAAGCAATATGCTTGGTGTCCCCAAGGACACTTCACAGCTATACCTAGTTGCTGTGAATTCCTTGAATGCAAAGAATGGGAAGCAGAAAAGGAAGAAGGGTACAAGTGTGCTCTTCTTGGACTTAGTTGATCAAAAATGAGGCTGTCTACAACAGTTATAAAGATTTTCAGGCCACTGCTACCCTGTACTTGTCCTGGCCCACCCTAATATCCACCCTATAAAAGCAAAAACTAAAAAAAGAATATATAATCATTTGTGTGTGTGAAAGCATGCCCACGTCTGTGGGGTGTGGTGGGGACAGTAAGGGCAGTCTAGGGGTCACTGGTCTGACTTCATTCACTTGATGTTATCTCCAAGTGAGGTTAGAGTTCTCATCCCAAGATTTGAAGATACAAAGGATTGAAAGGTTTTTTTTAAATACCACTTTAAACTGCTCTATTACTATAGCTACCTGTAAAGTAGTAGAAATTGATATTTTTCCTAACTCATAAGTATCTTGCAACCCTTCTCCTTGTTTTCCCTGTTGTTTAAAGGTATGCATCTGTTCAATGTAAATGTAAAAGTGCCCCAGTCGTTGGCAGTGTGGGCGCCTCTTCATTTGCAGATAGCCTCAAGTGAGCAACAGCCCCGGCATTTCGGTACCTTGCAGACATGGGTGCAGTGCCTGCTCTGAGTCCTGGTCTCATCCACATGGCGGTAGCCCCCTGAGGCCAGGTGGGCAAGGATGTTGAGGGAGGGCTCAAGAAGAGGACCATGCTCCCCTTGCAGTTCACTCCCACCAAGCTGCAGGTGGAGGTTTTGCAGTTTTACTTTGGGAGTGTCTGCATGAACTCCATGGAGACTTTAGATCCCACTTTGAAAAACCAAGCTTTTCATAATCATGTGGAGGAAACAAGACAGACCACAGACCCATGCTCCGGAAGCGAGCCCCAGGCTGGCTGCTCAGATATTTGCCCCCTTTGCCAATGTCATTCTCCATGTGGATCGCTGGCCTCCTGGCCACCTTGGCCTTTGCCCACGCGCTCCTGATGTTTGGAAGTGATGATTAGGCGGGACTTATGGAGGCTGCTTGTCGCTTGCTGTGGCTCATTCCCCACAGACACTTAACACAGATGGCCACCCTCTCCCAGAAACTCTGGAGACAGAAAAACCTTTAGCCTGCTTTAGAAGTCTACAGAAATTCATTAAGACATGTGGCCTTTCCCGTTTTTGTGGGCTCTGTCTGCTCACTTCCTTGATTGGCCCTGACAGCCATGAGCTGGCATAGTTTTGCAGGTGTGCGCTTTCTGAGTCTCAAGGATTCGGGAGGGAGACACCATCTTTGACCACAGGAGGGATCAGGGGAGAAGGGAGGGCCTTTGTCCTCTGCCTAGGGCTCCCTAGTCAGGGGGTGATTGTTGGGGAACCGCAGGCCTGTCCCAGCCAGGAGAGCCTAGGCTGAGGAATAAGGTGACTGACATGCATGTGAAAGCTGATGTATTCTTAGGTGGTTGACTTGAGTAACCTAAATGGATTCATAAAGTTTCTCAGCTTTAATTTATAATAAGGTAAATATTGGCAGTATTTACAACTCACATACACAAAAGCTCTTTGGCACTCTCGATCACAATTAAAATTGGATAGAAAATATCCAAGTTAAGCACTGTTAAAGGAGAAGTGGCAAGGTGTTTCACATCCCTCTAACCACAGATGTGCAAATTAAGACAGAAAAGTATGTTGTACCTCCAAGACAGACAAAGATGGAAAAGCATGATCCTGTCACAGTGAAGGTTTGGAGAAGTAAACCTTCTTATCCGTTGCTGGGTAGAGTATACTGTGCTGCTGGGTTTTTTTTGAGCTCAGTTTGTTAATACCTGTCAAATTTGAACATGTTCCTGTCTTTTGAACCTATAATTGCATTTTTAAAAAACTCTGAAATAGCTTTTATTACATAACAAAGCAGAATTGCAATATAATTTTAAAATATATGTAACTTAGGTCACAAAAGGAATGTAAAATGTTTGCAGTATGACTGTTAAATCTTCATACAGCTAAAGCCAATTGTTGACTCTTTTTTGTACCAATACAGACATAAAATTATCTCATGATGAAAAGTAATCCAAATGGAATCACTTTATTAGTAAATCTCTTTCTTTCCATTACATTTTCCATTGTTTTGGATTTGAGGCCCGGGTTGAGAAGGATTGGGCATGCGCCTTGGGCGTTCTTCTCCCCTTGTCCTCCTTGTCCCCTTTGTCCCCCACAATTTCATACTCACAGGTGTATCTTATAGAAGCATCCACACAAATGAATAACAGCACTTGTACATGGATGCGTATTGCAGGATTTGTTTGATTTTTTTTTTTTTTTGAGGTGGAGTCTTGCTCTGTCACCCAGGCTAGAGTGCAGCGGTGTGATCTTGGCTCACTGCAACCTCCGCCTACTGAGTTCAAGCGATTCTCCTGCCTCAGCCTCCCCAGTAGCTGGGACTACAGGCATGTGCCACCACACTTGGCTTTTTCTTTTTTTTTTTGTATTTTTAGTAGAGATGGGGTTTTACCGTGTTAGCCGGATCCTTGATCTCCTGACCTCGTGATCTACCTGCCTCAGCCTCCCAAAGTGCTGGGATTACAGGCGTGAGCCACCATGCCCAGCTAAGATTTTCTCTAATAGTGATAGCATACTGTACAATTGTTGAAAAGAATATAGTAACTATATATGTATATAGAAAGATGTTTACAGTGTGAAGTTACAAAACAATACTTACTTAACTTTTGTTTGTGGTACCAGTAGAGAAAAAGCAATATGAGTATGCATAGTGCCAAGGAAAATATGCTAAACTAATACAAGTGGATATCTGAAGAACAACAGTTTTCAAGGCCCTGGGGCCCTTGAGATCCTTTCAGAGGGTCCATAATTACATGATGGTGATATTGACAAATGTGACTTTTTGGTTATTATCTAAGAAAATGTACCAACATTTGACAGAGCCTGCATAATTTACTGAATCAGTCTTCCACCCTTTTCATATGACTAGTGCTTGATATTAAAAGATCCATTCAAAGTGCAAGACTGATGGGTTTTAATGTAGTGAATGTGAACATTTCGTAGGTATAGTTCCAAATTCCACACTAAATGATAATCAGCTAAAGGGTGGTAGCAAAGAAGAATAGCCACAATTGTCTGAAAAGGCTTCTGAAATACTCCTTCCTTTCCCAGTTACATAGCTGCGTGAGGCCAGATTTTCTTTGTTTACTTCAACCAAAACAGCACGCCATAAAGAACCAAATGCAGAACCAGATAAGCCAGACATCTAAAAAGATTTATAAAAATGTTATATATGTTAACATATAATGGGTTTATTGTTATTATTATTATTATTGAGACAAAGTCTAACTCTGTTGCCCAGGCTGTAGTGCAGTGGCAAGATCTCAGCTCACTGCAGCCTCTGCCTCCCAGGCTCAGGTGATTCTCTCACCTCAGCCTCCCAAGTAGCTGGGACCACAGGCAAACACCACCAACCCCGGCTGATTTTTATATTTTTTGTGGAGCTGGAGTTTGGCTATGTTGCCTAGGCTGGTCTTGAACTCCTGGGCTCAAATGCTTCGCCTGTCTTGGCCTCCCAAAATGCTGGAATTACAGGTGTAAGCCACCATGCCTGGCTGGGTTTATTATTTTTAATGGATTAATATATATTTTAATTTTTCTCAGTTTTAATTTCTAATAATGTAAATATTGATAAGTATAATCTACATAAACCAAAGCTCTTTGGAACCTTCAGTAATTTTTGAGAGTGTAAACGAGACCAAAACATTTGAAGTCTGCTGTTTTATAACAGGGAATTAAGAAGGACCGATTTGTATGATTATAAGCCATTTGAATTTTTAATACAATTTGAATACAAGTGTTTATTTTTATAATCAGAAAAAAATAAAAGAATGTACAAAGACATTTTTTTTTTTGAGACCGAGTCTCACTGTGTCGCCAGGCTGGAGTGCAGTGGCACAATCTGGGCTCACTTCAACCTCCACCTCCTGAATTCAAGCCACTCTTCCGCCTCAGTCTCCAGAGTAACTGGAACTATAGGTGTGCACCACCACACCCGGCTGATTTTTGTATTTTTAGTAGAGACAGGCTTTCATAATGTTGGCCAGGATGGTCTTGATCTCTTGACCTTGTGATCTGCCTGCCTCAGCCTTCCAAAGTGCTGGGATTACAGGCGTGAGTCACCATGCCCAGCCAAAGACATTTCTTAAAGAAAATGGTCAGTTGCTTTTCTTCATCTGTACCCAGGACAGAAGAGGAAATGGGCTTATGTCATTCTTTTTTTTTTGTATGACAGTTTTTGTATGAATGTTAGTTTAGGTTAGAGATAAGAATGTCCTTCTGAGAATTATTAAATTCCAGAACAGGCTCTGTATCAACATGGATGCCCTCACTTGTAAGTTAGCAGAAAACCCCACTCAAACCGCCTTCCCTGGTAGAGGAGTTTCCTGGAAAGTGTAGAGGTGGGGCGAGCTTTTGGTTTAATGGGGCTTAATCTAGGGGCACAGCCATGCAGCCTGGTTTATCTTTTGTCCCCGAATCCTGATGGCTCTTCAGAGTCTAGTCCTTAGCTTGGCAGGTCTAAAATATTAACAGGAGATGAAGCTGACCAAATGACACGAGTGTGTTTTTGCCCCTGGGAGGAGAATGCTGCATAGGAGACCACGTCATCAGAAGCTGTTTAGTGAGCACAGAGGCAGAACCCACCAGGGAGCTTAGAGTCCTCCAAGGGTGTTTCTGTCAAACTTGGTAGCTGAGCTCATAGCCTGACTCTAACTGCATCAACACTGATGAAATCTCTCTTTGGCTTTTTCTAAACAGTATGCAGGGCAGCCTCCTTCAGTCAACACATCCTTTATCAGAAATCAGGTTACGATCGATTAGGTCTCTTTTTTCTTCAGTTACAGTCCAGGCCTGCAGATATAAACTAGACACTGTGATTAGATTTGGAACATTTATCAAGTCTTTAAAATAAATTTGTAAGCTATCTGTATGTACTTATTAATTCCTTGGGTTTTTAAAAGATAACTGTGAAAGTTTTCTTGTTGTTAATACATTTTCATAATAGAAAACTTGGAAATAAAAGTTGCCTGTGATCCAAACAGGATTCTATACCACTGCTGAGACTGGGACTTCCCTCTTCATCTTCCCCGCATAGGCAGTGCAGGCTGATGGTGAAAGCACCCATTTCAGAGTCCTACAGCCCTGGTGTCACCTCCCCTATCTGCCACTGACTAGATGGCCTTAGGCAAGGGCCTTTGTCATTCTTTATTTTTTTTTTTGAGACAGGATCTTGCTCTGTTGCCTAGACCGGTGTGATCACAGCTCACTGCAGCCTCAACCTCCTGGGCTCAAGTGATCCTGCCACCTCAGCCTCCCAAGTAGGTGGGACCGCAGGCACATGCCACCACACCCAGCTCATTTTTAAAATATTTTTGTAGCAATGAGGGTCTCGTCATCTTGCCTAGGCTGGCCTGGAACTCCTGGGTTCAAGCAGATCCTCCTGCCTCGGCCTCCCAAGGTCTGGGATTAGAGGCATGAGCCACTGCACCTGGCAGTTTTTTAATTTCTAAAAAAATATCTTAATGTTGTTCATGATGTTTTGGCTTAAATCAACACAAATTTCCTTTTAAAGGTTCCTCTCATCTTTTAAGCCTTGTTTCCTAGTGGTCATGTTTCTATTGTCCTTTCTTTAAGTCAGGAAGAACTCTCTCTGCCTGCAGTCTCCAGAGATACTCAGAGACTTTAAGTGACACCCAGCTGGGAGCCACCGCCCATCTGAAGTGTATTTGTGTGTGGAGCCTGTTGTTAAGTTTTGAAAATCCCAAATGAAAGGAAGCAGTTTCAAGGGTGGTTTGGGCTTGTTTGGCCCCTTTGTTGGGAATGCTGTGGCTTGAGGGGCCACCTGTGTGTGTTGTGGGAGGGGTGGAGGGGAGCTCTGGGCCCGGGAGAAGAGGAGTGAATGATCAGGAAGGAAGCAGGAAGCCTGCGCAGAGAGCGGAAGGACCTGCACTCGCACTTTACAGCCATGGAAGCAGCTGATTGTTCTTGAATTTGAAGTTGAGAATAAGGGACCACAAATTGCAGGGTTTGAGCATTCCATGCTTTTCTTAAATGAGCCTGTCTACATTTTTTAAAAGTGTGCTTTCAAAAGAGAGCTGTATTTTCTGAATCCAGCTGTGAATGTGGAGAGCAGCCATCCTCCGAGGGCATGAGGGGAGCACATCGTTGAGATGCAGGCTTCCTCTGCACAGGGAGTGGCTTGCTCAGGGGCTCCCCCACCACTCTTATTTTCTGGAAGGGTGAGAAGTTCTTGCTCATGGTGACTTAACCATGTCCTGCAGTCAAGTCCTTTTGGATGCTCCCTCTCTCCCCTTCCTGCATCCAAGACCCACATACCTTCAGTGTAGAGAGACTGATCACCACATCTGCTCTCTAAAGAGCACTCCTGCAGGAAACTTGGTTCAAGGGTGTCTTTGGCCCTCAATGTGGTGGTGGGAAGCACGCGGGGACTCAGTGGTCTGGTGCTTCCCACAGGGCACCTTATGGTGTGCATGGCACTCAGGGCTGCCTATTCAGCCTGCGCCTCTGTGACTGCCTGAGAAATGCAGCCAGAGGTCTGGGTGCCAGCACCACCCTACTGCCAGGCCACTTCTGCAGCCATGTGTTCTCTGGGAGGGTGTCTGAGATCTCTGCAGCCAGGCATTTTCACTGATTCACCAAATAATCTGCCTGTTTGCTCTGCGAGTCTCTGGGCTGGGTACTGAGAGATCCAAAAGGAAAATGGTGTTTGCCTTCAAGGAGCTTGTCCTGTGTCAGGAGACAGAAGACTCGTATGCACCCTGATAATACAGAGAGTAGTAAATGCCCTAAGACAGAGATGCTGAGGGGAGAAGATGAACATCAGCTGAACCAGTCACAGTCTTAAGAGTGGGGGGATCAGGCACAGGGCCGGGTGGTCGAGGAGCATTAACAGATGCAATGGGGATGGGGGTGTGGTGGGGGACAGTCTGGCTGTGCAGGTGGGGAGTTGAGGGCATCAGCCTGAAGAACAGTCACACCAGATGGTGAAATGCTGCCTAACGATCTTCCACCTCCCTCTAGAAAATATAAGTGTTACTGTTTAAACAGCCACAGCTGAGGAAGAGGGGCCGGGCTAGGAAGTCTGGGTTACTGTGCAGCAACTTACCTCACGTCCTCCGAGCTGATTTAGAGGATTTCTGGTAAATCAGAAAGTTTAGTCTGGTGCCTGAAGACGGCATTGAGAGGCTGGGACCTGTGTAGGCGTGTGCGTGCATGTGCATATGTATGTGTGTGCATCTAATCCTTGTTAAATCCGTCTGAACTCTTGCCATGTGTCGGGTTGTGTAATAGGTGTGTGCCGGGCTGCACTGTATTCCTAGGCGGGTCAAAATTTCTTTCTAGGCCGTCGTAACACCTGGTGACAAGGCCGCTTTGTGAGTCATCTGGGTGCTACAGTGCAGGAGTGTCCAGGGAAACATCCTCTTTGCTTTCGACTCCCTGCCGGGCGTATCACCTCGGTGGGCCTGGGAATACCTTGGAAATGGCACTGTCAGAATAGCCTGGAGCCATGTGTCTGGCTGGAATGGGGTCATGGGGAGTCAGAGCCTTTGAAACCTAGAAGGGTTCAGGCCTGCGTTTACCTGCGCTGACCTCAGACCATCCCAGGAAGGAGAAAATCAGACCTGCTCTGATAGCAGTGTGCCCGCTGCTACTTAGGGGTTTTCCGTCATTCATTCCTGGGATGAGAAATTGAGTCTTGGGTTTACCTACCCTACTGGTGTCAGAGGGACTCAGCAGGGCAGTACATCTAGGATTCCAGATGAACCTTTTCCATGATTTTTTGAGCACATACTGATGTGACTCCAAGAGGGTGTGACTTTCTTGATTAAAGTTAATATTCCTTTTATTAAATCCTAGAAAAGGTAAGCACATCAGAGCTGGCCGAGTCAGACTCCTAGGGCATGTTGATGGTATCCAGATGCAATTCTGCAGAGGAATCCTGGAAAACAGGAACAAGTGTAGAGGAAAGGCCGTGGGTGGTTAATGGACCGGAGGTGGAAATGAAAATAGTGGAAGGGCCTGAGAGAGAAGAAGACAGATTTGGTTTTTGTTTTAGGGCTTAGGGGTGGTGGGAAGTAAATGAACTTCAGATATTTAAAGGGTAGTTAGGAAGGAGTGAAATTAGATCTATTTCGTTGCTGAGCCGTCACACCTGGCATCAAGGGCTCTGTGAGGCCTACAGGCTGGGAGGCTTAGGCTTTATATAAAATAATCGTATTGGTTTGAGAGGAGTGCACTGGTGTGGAAAGTCCTCTTTTTGGGGTTTGAGGTATGATATCCCAAGTTCTTTCCTGTTTGAGAGTCTCCCCTTCCTTATGAGGCAGTGTCACTGGCACATTGTCACCGTGCCTGACTATGCTGGCTGTCTTCTGAGTGAAGGTGACCAGCTGGCTCCTTCTCACGTACTCCCTCGGTGCTGGATTGGGAGAGGAGCGGGAGGAATGAATGCAGTAGGCACGGCTGCCCCTGTCTCCAGCCTGGCTGCACCTGCCGCTCCTTCCCGAGGTGAGTCTGCCCGCTAGCAGAGTGGAAAAGAAACCACAGAAAGGATAGCAACAGTGACAACAGCGGCTGTTGACTTTTTTTTAGGAGCTGAGCAATTTATCCGTGGTTTCTCAGCTGCTGAGTGGCAGAGCCAAGATCTGAACCCAGGCAGGGAGGCAGGCAGGTTCCAGAGCCTGCGCTTTTAATTCTGTGCTCTTCTGCTTGGCTGGCCTGAAATTCCAAGCTTACAAGAGAATAAATATAAGTAGCCCAGGAAAATCAGAAAGATAATTGTGTCGAGATGACTGGTTCTTTGCTGGAACTGGGTATCAGCATCTTCTGGGTACTTTTTATTTATTTATTTTTTCAATAGAAAAATCCTCAACTGACTTACTTCTCCCTCCCTCCCTCCTTCCCTCCCTCCCTCCCTTCCTCCTTTCCTTCTTTCTTTCTCTGTCTCTTTTTTAAATAGAAAATTCCCAAACTATGAATAATTTTTAAAACATAAATGCCCGATATGCTGTCTCTCTCCCTCTTGACAGACATACATTATCTTGAACTCTAATCAAGAAAAAGAGCGAGCAGTGCTGTCTGCCCTTGGGTGTGGTGGCCTGGGCATCTCTTGAGATACCCATTGCTTACCTAGTCAAGGCATACTTTTGAGATGCCATTGAACGAAGTTTGCCCTCTCAATACAGCCCTGGAAACTCTTTCACGTGCAGTTCATTTAGGACAGAGAAGCAAGAGTTTACATAGGGTCACGAAGTGTGTGCTCTAGCCATAGATGAGCCAGCCCAAATCTCTCATTTTATAGGCTGGCGGAGGGTCAGGACCTCAACCAACCCACAGAGCATGGCAAAGCTGGGCCTGGAGACCATGCTCCTGACCTGTGGCTGAGGTCTCTTCCTAAGAAAGTCATCTTTTAGAAATTCTAGTATCACGAGTAGTCGTGGTAACAACAGAACCACCTCTCTATCTGGAAGTCTTCTCACTTGTCTTAGCAAAATAATGCTGTGTAGGCTGGGCACAGTGGCTCACGCCTATGATATCAGCACTTTGGAAGGCCAAGGCAAAAAAAAATCACTTGAACTCAGGAGTTTGAGACCAGCCTGGGCAAGATGGCGAGACCCCATCTCTACAAAGAATTTCTTTAAAAAATTAGCCAGGCATGGTAGTATGCACCTGTAGTCCCAGCAACTTGGGAGGTGGAGGCAGAGGACCCTTTGAGCCCAGGTATTAGAGGTGGCAGTGAGCTATGATCATACCACCACACTCCAGCCTGGGCGACAAAACAAGACTCCATCTCTGAATGTGTGTGTGTGTGTGTATACTATGTAATAAGATGCTTCTGATTTTTGTAGTCTATTCAGGCCATAGTAGAGAGGCAGCCAGTGTTCATTTGGCAATTTAGAGTAGTTGGAGGGTATGAAGTATAAGCCTGGAATTTAACACCCAGTCTGTTTACAAGATGAATGCTTTTTACTGGGCCTCGGCCTCCTTTTGTGAAAGCCATACTGTCTTATGTGGAAAATCTCATTGCTAGGTAAATGAGTCATTTCGGTAATTATAAAATCTGTAAATCCTCTGACACTTTCTGTGTGCTTTTCTACATGCACATACTCACACATCTTTAGTGCTTTAGCCCGGGAGGCACTGGAATCCTGTTTATTGAAATGGATTGATATCAAATTTCCCTAATAGCTCCATAAGAGAAATGATTGTTCCATTTTGCCATCAAGCAAGGCATGGATGTGATAAATACCTTGCTCGGACCAAGAGGCGGCTCACAGGTTCCCTGGTGACTTCTTGGGTTTCTTCCTGTTGTGATTCAGAGCAGGGTCTGCGGAACAGCAGCATTGCGCAGAATCACTGAATCATCCTAGGGGCTTGGTGGAAGCACAGCCACCCAGTGGCCCCAGACCTGCTGAATCAGAGTCTGCTTTGTTGAACCAGCTCCCCGAATGGTCCTCATGCCCTTTAAAGGTTAAGAGGCGCTGATGCTGGTCTACGCTGCATTTCCACGTGGCTTAACTGTTCTCTCTTTGGTACTGATGTAGACGATGCATTCCCTGTTCTGACCGTGTTCTTTTCTCTGGGATGGGTGGTGGGGAAGGGAGGAACCTGGAAGATAAACAAGTACGTGACTTTTATCAATGTTCTTTGTTCTGTTGCCGCTGGTTTTGTGGAGCTAGTTTTCAGGAGGAACTGTAGAGCCCCTGCGTCTTACGGGGCTTTCTCGTATTCAGTCAGTTGCTCTGGGGAGGGACCCCAGAACCATCTGGGGTAAGACTGACCCTGCCTGGAGGAGAGGGAGGCAGTGTAACCTCTGACCACTGAGCTGCACAGAGGTGGGTGTTCCAGGGAGATGTCACATTGCCTGGCTAGCTGCTGACACTGGCAAGAGGCAATCTGTTGCCCCTGGGAGTTGAGAATGACTGCATCACTCAGATCCTAACACAGTAGCAGGGAAGGCCAATGTGGGTCTTCTTTGAGTCTGATTGGGAGAGGAAATGACATACTCGTTTCTTGGCATCCAAAGCGAAAGCAGCTAGGGCCACCAGGATGTGCAATGCTGTAGCTTCATCAGGCGTACTCAGGAGTGCCAGGGTAAATTCTGCAGGCTGGGCTGGCTGCCCCACAGGTGCGATCCTCCCAGGACTCATTGAGTAACGTCTGAGGTATGGGCATAACACAATTAAGGCATTCTCAGAGCTGAAAGTCCAAAGCATCCGAGTGATGCTCTGAATCATTCACCGTGTGGAAGGAATGTGCTGGCAGGTGCAGATTGCCGGCTGAGTGTTCCACTGAAATGAAACCCAAGTGCTGACTTCTTGTTTTTTACCTCCCCACCCCTTCCCTCAAGGTTGGTCTCCGCCAGCTGGACATGTCCTTGCTCTGCCAACTGTACAGCCTTTACGAGTCGATTCAGGAGTACAAGGGGGCATGCCAGGCAGCCTCCAGCCCAGACTGCACTTATGCTCTGGAGAACGGCTTCTTCGACGAAGAAGAAGAATATTTCCAGGAGCAGAACTCCCTGCGCGACAGGAGGGACCGAGGCCCTCCTCGGGACTTGTCACTGCCTGCCTCCTCCCTCTCTAGCAGTGACTGGATTCTGGAGTCCATCTAGAGGGTCTTGGGAGGGATGTGACTGTTGAGAAGCCCTTCCTACCGGACATGCTGGCAGCATTTGCTGCTTCTCTTGCAAGAAAGCACCTCCATTGCAGATGGTCCTCGGGCACAGGGGATGAGCACTACCAGTATCATTCATAGGCAGGGAGTTCTCCGTGGACACATGGTGGCAATCCAGTTTGATGGCTGCAGTTTCTGCTTAGGTGACCTAGAGGTCCTCAGCAGTATCCTCCACACCTTAATATTGAGATGCACCTCCTGGGGATTCATAATGAGAATATAACAAGCAGATCTCGGTGAAAGGCCTTAGTGGGTGTTTTGTGTGAGGTGGCATGTAGCTAGCCACTTCCTTACAGATGGCAGAGCATTCAAACCCCCTTTGTGTTAGGGTTCCTGCTTCCAGTTTGGGATGTATTAAAACCACCGCTTCACGGCTTCCCTTCCTCCGTATTGTCTGCAGCTTTTCTTGCTGTTTAATGAGCATTTAAGCCTCCTGGGTCAGCTTTATTTGTAAGCTGCGTTACTAACTGCCCAGTGATTCGGTGAAAGCTTTTTTTACAGAAAAAGTTAACATTTCTAGTCATCCCAATCAACTGGCTTTTCTCAACCAAAAATTTATGTCATTCTTTGTCTATCAGATACAGAAGGAAGGAAGATAATACGAAGACATGTTGAAGAGTGAAAAAAAAAAAATAACTGGGGCAAGCCAGTGTTGTGTATCGCTCACTGTAAGATGGCAAATGTTTCCATTTTTAAGATTCTGAATGTAAACTAGTGTGCTAGAAAGCAAACCACCCTCCACGCAAACCAGTAATTACCTTAAGCCTTAATATATTTATTAAACTACTTTATGAGAACATTACACTTTGTAGGTTAAAAATGAGGATAAAATGCAAAACTGTCTTTCTGTTGTGTGTTACTTTGTTCTGAATTTGGAATCATCACCTTTCATGACTTGAATGCATTGAGTCCAGTCAAATAATGAAAGAAAATTACAGTTTGTTTTCCTCACACTAAGTGCATTTGAAAGAAAGTTATACCTCTATTGAGCTTAAGGAATCATTTTAGCAAGAGTAGATCACCATTTACAGCTGGTTCTCAGTGCTCTTCTGTCTGAATGCTGCAAGACTCCTTAATCTTCTTTCTTTTGGTGTGATAATTGCTCACTAGAGCCTATTTCAGTCTGGGGAGAGGAAGACACCTCAACGGCAGGCATCGCCAAATGTTAACCTGTCAAGTACACTGCCCTGGGTCAGGAACTGGGGTGAGATACAGAGAAGGAAGAATAGTCCTGCTAATTTCCTTTGTTGAAAGGAGTTAGAATGAGAGGTGGCAATTAATTGCCTTCAGCACATGATATAACTGGTCAGTGGAGACAAGAAAACTGAAAGCAGTTAAGACTAACAGAGTTAAGTCTGGGCCACTTCCAGGAAGCTGTTCTTTGAGTCTGTTATGAGTTGAATCCTTAGATCAGCTGTTCTTGAACCTGACCACTTTAAGAATCACCTGGGGAAGGTTTAGAAAAATACTGATGCCTGGGCACCAGCACCCCCACCCCCAATCTGGATTTAATTAGGTGTGAGGTGTAGGTAACTCTATGGTTCTAGGAAGCCTCCCAGGTGATTCAAATGTGCAGCAATGTTGAGATAGAGTCCTTCAGCTGCATAGTGTTCAAAGTGTGTTGTGTTGATCAGGCGTGCAGAGTCTCATACCACCCTAGCCTTGCTGAATCAGGCCCCGTCTCTTAACTAGATGTCTCTGATGATTCCTTTGCACAAAGCTCAGGAGGCTGCTTTCTGTCAGCCCAGTGCCTAGCAGGTGGAGGCCATGGTCAGGAGACCCCAGTCCTCTCAGAATGTGTCCACAGTCTCAAGGGAGTGAAGCTCGAAGGACCGGTTCAGGCTTGGGGGAACCCATGGCTCAGAATGGCTCCCTTCCCTGGGTTGCTGCCTCTGGGCTGTTCTGGAACTGCAGTGATTCATTGTGCCTTTGAGTTTTGGGGCTTTCATCTCATTATTGCTGGATAGTCTGTCAGAGTTAGGAGTGGAATGAGTTGAGGCAGGCTAGGGGCCTCTCCCTTGCCGCTGGGAAGGGCCAGCACATTCCTTGCTCCTGTGGTGAAGTTGCATGTGCATACAATAATCACCACACTTCTTGATACTCCACTGAAAACATAAATAACCCTAAACTGTTACTCCAGATATAATGTAAATACAGCTTAGCAAGGAATTTAATATGGATAAAACTATAAAATGTTTTGTAATAGTTCTTTATAAGAGGTGTCACAAGGGATTAGAAGATAAATTCAACTATGGTTCTTTATTTCCACCTGGTATAAATTATAGCTTTAAGCTCAGATCAGGACTTTCTCTGCTATTCTGGAAGTTAGACCCCATGCCCAGCAGAGAGATGGTAAGGCAATACCACATGAACTGATGAAAGCTGAAGAAACCATGATTTATTCTGTAAGGCAAAGCACGTAGTTGTCAAAAGAGCCTATAGCTTTCTACAGCGTATGTGCAGTGAACCCAGAATTGTTAATAATTCAAGCCTTGCAATCCACAGTTAAGGTACAGTTCCTCCGTGTCCCTAGTAGAATTCGTATTCAGCTAATCCACTTGACTTGTCGCTTTCAATTGCCCCAGTCTAGGCCAATAACATTTTTTCAACGAATATTTATTTAGCACTTCTCCAGATCACTTTGGTCCAGCCACTGAGAATAATGTAAAGAGCCTTGGGCAGATGTGACCGTTACCCAAACAGCCAACACATATGGTTAAGTATTGCCATCATAACATCTGCGTCGGCTTTGAAGGAGGAATAAATTCATTACAAGGAAAAGAGTGAGAAGGCTGACAGAGTGGCATAATCAAACTCCCCCCAGACTTTTATGTATAATGTTGTATTTCGTAAAATGTTTTCATTTCTATAATGAAAACACAGGTTAAATGATTTGCTGAAGGTCATGGCTAAATGCAGGCAGAGCTGGAGTTCCTTTTCAGATACAGTTTATGCTCCATCTACATTTAAGGCCCAGGCAAGTGCTGCAGTATGACATGAAATCTAGAGAGATTGTGTAACCCTTTAATCTTATGTGGCAGTGCTTTACTATTTAATGATTTATTGTGTAATTTTTAAAAAATCAAGTCTTGGTCTGACTTCTCTGTGGACAGGCCTAGTTCCTTTCAGAGACTGTCATTAGGAATATATGCCAAGTGTGTGGATGATGGGGAAGCTCCACAGCATCTTAAGTCACTTCACTGTAGGTGAGTTTTGGCCATTTCATGTCATCTTTCTGCCCAAAGAAGACTTAATGATTCTAAAACTCCAAGCGTGTACAGTCTTACTGTCCTCATGAATGAGTATACTTTCAGCTCAGAGGTAGTAGAGGTTATGATAACCTCTAGAAGATAATATCTGGAAGTTGTACCTGATGAACAGCTGACCCCTGCTGGATGTTGGTTTCATGGGTGTGGGCCTTCCTGCCACCTGGTGTGGGCCTTGGAAATAGCTTCAGCAAACAGCCTGGCCGATGCCTCTGTTCTAGCCAATAATGATAGGAATGCATCACTTTTCCGCTGTACCTCAGCCCTCCAAACTTCTCTGGCCACTGGTAAATTTAGGTCAAGTTCCTAAAACCCAGCTTAATTCTCCTGACTGATCCCCTGGAGAGAGAACACAAACAAGCTCGGCATCTACAGAACGTCAAGCAAAGCCAACAAAGCAGTATTAGCAAAATAAAAACATGAAGCAATAGTAAGGAAGATGTTACGCAGCCTGGGAGGCAATGCCCCAGGAGAGGAGAGGACAGTGGTAAGTGCTGACTGGAAAATTATGCGTCCTCAGTCTCAGGCAGCTCAATGGCCCCATCTTCTTGTTTCCCATTCTGTCTCCAAGATAGAGAAGCTCTAATAAGCTCAGAGAGGAATGGAGCCCCAGAAACCATTATATTAGGAAAGTAGATTTTGATGGGAGAAGCTCTTGCATTAGAAATAGGCATGGTAAAAGGAACAGTCACCATACAGCCAGACAGCTCTTCACAATTCTCTTCCAAGGGCACCTTACCTTTCATTTTCTTTCTTTTCCTGCCCTTAGGATGATGAAATGTTGGAGTAGGGCTCAGGGAGAAAGGGTGAAAGAGGAGACCATTTAAGATGGTATCTAAGCCTGGGAAACATGGCAAAACCCCTTCTCTACAAAATATACAAGAATTAGCCAGGCCTGGTGGTGCATGCCGGTAGTCCCAGCTACTCAGGAGGCTGAGGTGGGAGGAGCTCTTACGCCCAGGAGGTGGAGGTGGCAGGGAGCCGACATTCTGCTTCTGCACTCCAGACTGGGTGACAGCGAGACCCTCTCAAAACACAAAACAAATAAGCAACACAGTGTCTTGCTCTCCCATCCCAGCTGGATGCAGCGGTGTGATCTCGGCTCACATAACCTCCGCCTCCCGGTTTCAAGAGATCCTCCAGCCTCAGCTTTCTGAGTAGCTGGGATTACAGGCACACACCACCATGCCTGGCTAAGTTTTTTTTTTTTTTTTTGGTATGTTTAGTAGAGATAGGGTTTCACCATGTTGGCCAGATTGGTCTCAAACTCTTGACCTGAAGTGATCGCCCATCTTGGCCTCCCAAAGTGCTGGAATTACAGGCGTGAGCAATCACGCCTTGCCTAATTTTTTTTTTTTAGGCCAGGCACAGTGGTATCTAGAACATTGTTTGTGTTAAAGTGGCAAGATGGTATCTGGAACATTATTTGGTATCTAGAACACTGTGTTAAATGTATCTAGAACATTGTGTTAGATGTATCTAGAACATTGTGTTAAAGCACCAAGAAAGCTCATTCAAAATTCCTAAGTCCAGCACAAAGGTAGAAAGGCCTCGGGGATCTGAAGTTGCAGGGCAAGCCAGCAATCCTGCCCATTCGTTTGGTGAGTCCCTGTGCATACAGGCTTCAGGAATCTAGAAGGAGAGGTCTGGAGAATGAGGATGGCTGCACATCCACCAGGCTCATCTCACAGTTACTGTCATTACAAGCATGTCACGACCAGCACCCTCTCAACTGGGCACTGGTCCTCTTTGGGACTGATCCCGAAAGTTCTCGCTCTATTTGCCTTCTTTGGCAGAAATATGAGGAAAGGCAGGCTCAGCTCAATCCCCCTCCAGTCATACACCATCACCACGTGACTTCTCTTGAGACGCTTCTATCAGACACACCCTGAATGGCTGTCTCATTGGTCAGAAACCTGCACAGTCTCAGCCATGCTTACCAACTCATTTCCATGTACAGGGAGCTCAAATTGGAAGGAGATCCAACATAAGACCTGGAAGTTGAACTTGTCTCCACCTGGTGCTGGAGAGAGTCCAAAAATGCCCCATAGAGTAGGAGACATGTTCTAGACCAGAGCTATGTTTTATCATGTATTTATTAAATGGATTGATATTTTTTTTATTATACTTTAAGTTCTGGGGTACATGTGCAGATCTTGCAGGATTGTTACATAGGTATACACATGCCATGGTGGTTTGCTGCCTCCCTCCCCCCATCACCTACATTAGGTATTTCTCCTAATGTTATCCCACCCCAGTTTCCCCACCCCCTGCTATCCCTCCCCCAATCCCCGACCCTGCAACAGACTCCAGTCTGTGATGTTCCCCTCCCTGTGTCCATGTGTCCTCATTGTTCAACACCCACTTTTGAGAGAACATGCAGTGTTTGGTTTTCTGTTCTTGTGTCAGTTTGCTGAGAATTGACAGTTTCCAGTTTCATCCATGTTCCTACAAAGGACATGAACTCATACTTTTTTTTATTGCTGCATAGTATTCCATGGTGTATATGTGCCACATTTTCCTTATCCAATCTATCATTGATGGGCATTTGGGATTGACATTATTTATATACCCTTGGTTCCTAAAATTATTCCAGCATGCTTCATAAAATTCATATAACACAAAATGTAATTTTAAGAACTGTGGGTTTAGAATGACGACAAAGGGAACATAAGGGCAGGACAGATCAGATGAAACCAGGTATAAAATCAGCAGAAGCAGCGCATGCTGTGAGAAGGACAAGTAGTCCTGTTTGTTTGCAGAACATAAATGAGTCAGGTACTGATCTTGGATGCAAATTAAGGACCATAGATGGATACTGAATGCTCAGCCCTGGAGCAGGTGTTTGTTTGGTTTCTCTGCCAATGGCATCCAAATAAGGTGACTTCTGGAAAACAGGGAAGCATTAGATTGGCTTTCTTTAAATGTTGCAAGGGAATCTTTAGCATTGTATCAAATCCTCCTCTTGACCAGTGTGGGGATCTCCATCGCAGACATCTGGCCATAGCTCTGAGGGCAGCTGGCTCACTGCATTTTTGAGGTGCCTTTCAAAAAGCTTCCTGCAGTCCCCTTACATCTACCTTTCTATAACTTTGATGAAGCTGCAGATAAAGGGTTCTGCTCCCTTGCAGAATACTGCTTAATTTGGGAGGGTGTGGATGGGTAGGTTGGCAGGGATACTACTGGCCAGTTGATTTTGTGAGAGGCTGAAAAATGGCCCCCCAAAGATCTCTGGGATTTGTAAATGTGACCTTACTTGAAAAGAGTTGCAGAGTTGATTAAGGATCTTGGGATAGGGGAATTATTCTGAATTATCCAGGTGGGTCCTAATGCCATCACAAATGTCCTTATAAAAAAGAAGTAGAGGGAGGCTGGGTGTGGTGGCTCACACCTGTAATCTTAGCACTTTGGGAGGCTGAGGTGGGAGGATGCTTGAGCCCAGGAGTTCAAGAACAGCCTGGGAAACATGGTGAAACCCCATATCTACAAAAAAGAAAATTAGCTGGACACAGTGGGTGCATGCCTGTAGTCCCAGCTACTCAGGAGGCTGAGGTGGGAGGATCACTTGAACCCAGGAGGTGAGGCTGCCGCCATAAGCCATGATCACACCACTGCACTCCAATCTGGGTGAGAGAGTAAGACCCTGTCTCAAAGAGAGAGAAAGAGAGATAGAGATTTGATATACACAGAGGAGATGATGTGAAGATGGAGGAGAGATTAGATGGTGCGACCACGAGTCAAGCAATGGCAGCAGCCACTGAAAGCTGGAAGGGGTAAGGAATGGATTCTCCCCTAGAGCCTCCGGTGCAGAGCATGGCCACACTGACAACTTGATTTGGACCCAGTGAAACTGATTTTTGACTTCTTGCCTCCATAATTGGTGAGAATGAATGTGCTGTTTCAAGCCACCCAGCATGTGGGCATTTGCTTCAGCAGCTGCAGGAATCTCATGCTGATTTCTGGGCACCTGTATGTTCTCTCCCCTCAGTCCTTCATCTGCTATGATGGGTATCATCACTCAGTTTGCACCATTATCACTCAGTCCACATCATCATCACTCAGTGTACTCAGTCCCCGCAATCATCACTCAGTCTACACCATCATCACTCCGTCTACACCATCATCACTCAGTCTACTCCATCATCATTCAGTCTACACCATCACCACTCAGTCTACACCATCATCACTCAGTCTACACCATCACCACTCAGTCTACACCATCACCACTCAGTCTACTCCATCACCACTCAGTCTACACCATCATCACTCAGTCTACTCCATCACCACTCAGTCTACACCATCACCACTCAGTCTACACCATCATCACTCAGTCTACACCATCATCACTCAGTCTACACCATCTTCACTCAGTCTACACCATCACCACTCAGTCTACTCCATCATCACTCAGTCTACACCATCATCACTCAGTCTACTCCATCATCACTCAGTCTACACCATCACCACTCAGTCTACACCATCATCACTCAGTCTACACCATCACCACTCAGTCTACACCATCATCACTCAGTCTACTCAGTCCACACAATCATCACTGTCTACTTCATCATCACTCAGTCTACTCCATCATCACTCAGTCTACTCCAACATCACTCAGTCTACACCATCATCACTCAATCTACACGATCATCACTCATCTGCACTATCTTCACTCAGTCTGTGCCATCATCACTCAATCTACATAATTATCACTCAGTGTGCACCATCATCACTCAGTCTATGCCATCATCACTCAGTGTACACCACCATCACTCAATCTGCAGACCCAGCACATTATTCAAACTCCTCAATACTCTCAGAAAACTTCTTGATGGGTTCTTAGAGTCAACTTTAGCTGGTGAGCATCATCTAGGGATTCTGTGGGGATTAAACAAAGTTAGTACTTTAAAGTTCTTAAAATAGTGCTTGGCACAAAGTAGGTAATATATGTAAATATTTGTTAAATTGAATAAACAGAATCCTGTTTTGCCTACTGAGGTTCTTGCTTTTGTAATGCTCTTCCTCTGTCGGCTGTTCAGAAGTGAGGGAATATTTTACATTTAGTCTTGGCTTAAAAAGACTAAATGTAAAACTCCCCCTTCAGAACGTTCCCAATTTTATAACTAAAGGTTGGGGTTAGAAGTGTTGGAGACATTAAGGCTCACAGGTGTTCCACTAAGGAAAGAATACAGGAAAATGCTCGTTTCCTGCCGCAGCTTCTTCCCTTGGATAAAAAAGACCATTTAAATCTGGTTCTGGTCATTTGAGTTCCTATTTATTTAAAATTATTTTGTTCTCTATTCCCTGTATTTGAAGAACAGCATATTATCCTCTTTCTCAATAAAGGAAGACAGACTCCCAGGGATCTACCTTAGAATACAAATAGTGACCTTCCATTAGACTAGAACTGAAGACCAAGACAGACGCAATTTTGTCACTACCTGTGTGACCTTGAGCAAATCCCTTAACCATTCTTTATTTTTATTTTAAGATAGTCTTACTCTGTCATCCAGGCTGGAGTGCAGTGGCATGATCATGGCTCCTTTTAGCCTTGAACCCCAGGCTCAAGCAACTCTCCCACCTCAGCCTCCCAAGTAGCTGGTACCACAGGCAAGGGCCATCACTCCTAATTTTTTTTTTTTTCAGACGGAGTCTCGCTCTGTCAACCAGGCTGGAGTACAGTGCCACAATCTTAGCCCACTACAACCTCTGTCTCCTGGGCTCCAGGAATTCTCCTGCCTCAGCCTCCCAAGTAGCTAAGATAACATGTGCCCACCACCACACCTGGCTAATTTTTGTATTTTTAGTAGAGATGAGTTTTTGTTATGTTGGCCAGGCTGGTCTTGAACTCCTGACCTCAGGTGATCCACCTGTCTCAGGCTCCCAAAGTTCTGGGATTATAGGCGTGAGCCACTGAGCTTGGCCTCCTAGCTAATTTTTTAATTCATTTGTAGAGATAGGGTCTTGACCTCCTGTGCTAAAGCGATCCTCCTCCCTCAGCCTCCCAGAGTGCAGAGATTACAGATGTGAGCTCCTATACATGGCCCTTAACCATTCTAAGACTGTGATTTTAAAAACGTCTTTAACTTTTCTGATTAATGCTTTTTGTCTTGTAAACATCTAAAAATATCCTTTCTTTGGCTCACTATGATGTTTTTTTCCCAATTTGGTTCAAATGGCTTCAAACACTCTGGTAGAAAATCTTTTAACAAAAGACCACTTGTCTGTTTTCGATGTGACTTATTAGTCTATATTGTGCTCTCATAAATTGAGTCCTTTTTCTCCTGTGGCTCTTTGCTGTGTTGAAAACTCAAGAGACAGCATGGCTCTGTCAAAGCATAACCGTGGTGTGAAGAAAACTGATACATAATTGTGATTCCAAGACAGGTTTTCTAGGATGGCTGGAGTGCATGTGCTTTTCAATAAAGATAGGGCACCTAAAAGTGATTTAATTTTTATTACTTCAAGTGGGATTTTCATATGAATACATTTGTTGTTGTTGTTGTTGCTGTTGTTAGACCACATCTCAGTTTAGCGGGGTGGTTTGGAAAATACAGACATCATTCTAAGGCACCAAGCATCCCCACCACCTTCTAACTTCCCAACATAACCAGATGGGCAACTCTGCCTAATCTCAGGAATATTTAAAACAAGCTTTAAAATGAAGTCATGGCAAAGTTAACAACTACAAAATTGTACCATTCTTTTAACTTTTCTGTGTCTTTGAAATTTTACATTAAAAATGTTAAAAAGATTTAGGGCTGTAAGTTCACAGTGTAGAGTTGAGATGAACTCTCCAGGCTTGGGTGTGGGGAAGACTGTGGAGAGGGAATAATGAGTAACCTTCTGTTGCAATCTACCTAGTTGGCCATCTGAAGGCAGCCTCACTGCCTTCTTCCTGGAGTCTTACTCTTTCTTTCCCCACTCCAAGGAGTGATATAAGAAATAATACACAGAATGGAGTCTAACATTATGATGGATCAGATGGGCTTCCTTTGCAACCAGTGGGTCTAGGCCAGTCCTCTACCACATTCCACAGCCCTGAAACACTGCTCACAGACATCTTGCTGTTACCAAGGAAAGGGGTTCTAATACTTTAAAAAAAATTTTAATTTAATTTAACTTCAATACTTTTTGAGAAAACAGGTGGTTTTTAGTTACATGGAAAAGTTCTTTAGTGGTGACTCCTAAGATTTTGGTGCATTCATTACCTGAGCAGTATACACTGTACCCAATGTGTAGTCTTTTATTCCTCATTTCCCTCCCACCCTTCCCCCCAATTCCCCAAAGTCCATTATATCATTCTTATGCCTTTGTGTCCTCATAGCATATCTCTTACTTACAAGTGAGAACATCTGATATTTGGTTTTCCATTCCTGAGTTACTTCACTTAGAATAATAGTCTCAACTCTAACCAGGTTGCTGCAAATGCCATTATTGCATTCCAATATATGGCTGAGTGGTATTCCATTGTGATACTACATATATATATGCATTCCATTTTGATATGTATATATTCCATTTTGAGATATATATATATATATATATAACATTTTCTTGTAGATTATATATATAATCACATTTTCTTTATCCACTCATTGTTTGATGGGAATTTAGGCTGGTTCCATATTTTTTGCAATTGTGAGTTGTGCCACTATAAACATACACATGCAAGTGCCTTTTTAGTATAATGACTTTCATATAATGACTTCTTTTTTTTTTTTTTTTTTTTCATATAATGGCTTCTTTCATATAATGTCTTCTTTTCCTCTGGGTAGAGACCCAGTATGGGGATTGCTGGATCAAATGGTTGTTCAACTTTTAGTTCTTTAAGGAATTTCCATGTTGTTTTCTGTAGTGGTTGTACTAGTTTACATTCCCACCAGCAGTGTGAAAGTGTTCTCTTTTCACCACATCCATGCCAACATCTATTATTTATTTATTTATTTATTTATTTTTTGAGATGAAGTCTTGCTCTGTTGTCAGACTAGAGTGCACTGGCACGATCTTGGCTCACTGCAACCTCCGTCTCTCAGGTTCAAGCGATTTCCCTGCCTCAGCCTCCTGAGTAGCTGGGACTACAGGTGCATGCCACCGCGCCCGACTACTTTTTTGTATTTTTTTTTTTTAGTAGAGATGGGGTTTCACCATGGCCAGGATGGTCTTGATCTCCTGATCTCATGATCTGCCCACCTCAGCCTCCTAAAGTGCTGGGATTACAGTTGTGAGCCACTGTGCCCGGCTTATTTTTTGATTTTTAAATTATACCCATCCTTGCAGGTGTAAGGTGACATCTCATTGTGGTTTTAATTTGCATTTTCCTTATCATTAGTGATACTGAGCTTTTTTTTTTCATATGTTTGTTGGCCATTAGTATATCTTCTTTTTAGAACTGCCTATTCATGTCCTTTGCTCACTTTTTGATGTTTTTTTTTTTTTTTTTTTTTTTTTTTTTTTTGAGTTCCTTATAGATTCTGGATATTAGTCCTTTGTTGGGTGCAGGAGCTTCTTAGTTTAATTAGGTCTCATCTATTTATTTTGTTGCATTTGCTTTTAGGTTCTTGGTCATGAACTCTGCCTAAGCCAATGTCTAGAAGAGTTTTTCCAATGTTATATTCTAGAATTTTTATCATTTCAGATCTTAAAGTCTTTGATCCATCTTGAGTTAATTTTTTTATAAGGTGAGAGATGAGGATCCAGTTTCATTTTTCTATATGTGGCTTGCCAATTATCCCAGTACCATTTGTGGAATAGGGTGTCTTTCCCTACTTTATGTTTTTGTTTGCTTTGTCAAAGATCAGTTGGCTGTAAGTATTTGGCTTTATTTCTGGCTTCTCTATTCTGTTCCATTGGTCTATGTGCCTGCTTTTATACCAGTACCATACTGTTTTGGTAACTGTAGCCTTGAACTATAGTTTGAAGTAAGATAATATGATACCTCTAGATTTGTTCTTTTTGCATAGTCTTGCTTTGGCTGTGTGGGCTGTTTTTGGTTCCAAATGAATTTTAGGATTGTTTTTTCTAACTCTGTGAAGAATGATGATGGTATTTTGATGGGAATTGCATTGAATTTGTAGTTTGCTTTTGGCAGTATGGTCATTTTTACAATATTGATTCCTCTCATCCATGAGCATGGAATGTGTTTCCATTTGTTTGTGTTGTTGATTATTTCTTTTAGGAGTTTTGTAGTTTTTCTTCTAGAGATCTTTCACCTCCCTGGTTAGGTATACTCCTAAGTATTTTATTTTTTGTAGCTGTTGTAAAAGGGACTGAGTTCTTGATTTGATCCTCAGCTTGGTGGTTGTTCATGTATAGCAGTGCTACCAATTTGTGTACAATATTTCATATCCTGAAACTTCACTGAATTCATTTATTGAATCTAGGAGCTTTATGGATGAGTCTTTAGGGTTTTCTGGGTATGTGATCATATCATTGATGAGTAGCAATGGTTTAATGTCCTTTTTTTTTGAGACGGATTTTTGCTCTTGTTACCCAGGCTGGAGTGCAATGGCACAATCTTGGCTCACTGCAATCTCCACCTCCTGGGTTCAAGCAATTCTCCTGCCTCAGCCTCCCGAATAGCTGGGACTACAGGCATGTACCACCATGCCCAGCTAATTTTTGTATTTTTAGTAGAGATAGGTTTCACCATGTTGACCAGGATGGTCTCGATCGCTTGACCTCATGATCCACCTGCCTCAGCCTCCCAAAGTGCTGGGATTATAGGCGTGAGCCACCGTGCCTGGCCTTAATGTCTTTTTTACCAATTTGGATGCTCTTTATTTTTTTCTCGTCTGATTGCTCTGGCTAGGACTTCCAGTAGTACTATGTTGTACAGAAGTGGTGAAAGTGGACATCCTTGTCTTGTTTCTGTTCTCAGGGGGAATGCCTTCAACTTTTTCCTGTTCAATGTAATGTTGGCTGTGGGTTTGTCATAGATGGCTTTTATTAACTTGATGTATGTCCCTTCTATGTCAACTTTGCTGAAGGTTTTAATAATAAATGGATGCTGGATTTTGTCAAATGCTTTTTCTGGGTCTATTGAGATGATCATATGATTTTTGTTTTTAATTCTGATTATGTGATGTATTACATTTATTGACTTGCATACACTAAAACATCCCTGCATCCCTGAAACCCACTTGATCAAGGTGGATCATCTTTCTGATAGGCTGTTGGACTTGGTTAGCTAGTATTTTGTTGAGAATTTTTGCATCTATGTTCATCAAGGATATTGATCTGTAGTTTTCTTTGTCCTTTCCTGGTTTTGGTATTAGGGTGATACTGGCTTCACAGAATGATTTAGGGAGGATTCCTTCTTTCTCTGCCTTTTGGAATCATTTCAGTAAGATTAGTACCAGTTCTTCTTTGAATGCCTGAAAGAACTCAGCTGTGAATCCATCTGGCCCTGGACTTTTTTTGTTGGAATTTATTTCTGTTTCAATGTTGCTACTTTTTATTGGTCTGTTCAGAGTTTCTATTTCTTCCTGATTTAATCTAGGAGGATTGTATATTTCTAGGAATTTATTCATTTCCTCAAGGTTTTCTAGTTTGTGCACGTAAAGGTGTTCATAGTAACCTTGGATGTTGTTTTGTATTTCTGTAGTATCAGTTGTAACATCTCTTGTTTTGTTTCTAATTGAGCTTAATTGGATCTTCCCTCTTTTCTTGGTTAATCTCACTAATAATCTATTAATTTTGTTTCTCTTTTCAAAGACCAGCTTTGTTTCATTTATCTTTTGTATATTTTTCTTTAAATTTCATTTAGTTCTGCTCTGATGTTTGTTCTTCTGCTGGGTTTGGTTTTGTTTTGTTCTTATTCATCTAATTCCTTGAGATGTGACCTTAGATTGTCTATTTGTGCTCTCTCAGACTTTTTGATGTAGACATTTAATGCTATGAACTTTCCTCTTAGCACTGCTTTTTGCTGTATCCCAGAAGCTATTATTGTTCAGTTCAAATAACTTTTTTTTTTTAATTTCCATCTTGACTTTATTGTAGACTTAAAGATCATTCAAGAGCAGGTTATTTAATTTCCATGTATTTGTATAGTTTTGAGGGTTCCTTTTGGAGTTAATTTCCAGTTTTATTCCACTGTGATCTGAGAGGATATTAGATATAATTTTGATTTTCTTAAATTTATTGAGACTTGTTTTGTGATCTATCATATGGTCTATCTTGGACAGTGTTCCATGTGCCAATGAAAAGAATGTATATTCTGCAGTTGCTGGGTAGAATGTTCTGTAAATATCTGTTATGTCCATTTGTTCTAGGCGATAGTTTAAGTCCATTGTTTCTTTGTTGACTTTCTGTCTTGATAACCCATCTAGTGCTGTCAGTGGAGTATTGAATTCACCTACTATTATTGTGTTGCTCTCTCATTTCTTAGGTCTAGTAGTAATTGTATTATGAATTTGGGAGCTCCAATGTTAGGTGCATATATATTTAGGATTGTGATAGTTTCCTGTTGGACTAATCCTTTTATCATTATATAAAGCCCTCTTTCTCTCTCTTTTTTTTTTTTTGATGTTGTTGCTTTGAAGTCTCTTTTGTCTGATGTAAGAATAGCTACTCCTCCTTGCGTTTGGTTTCCATTTGCATGGAATATCTCTTTCACCTCTTTACCTTAAGTTTATGAGTCCTTTTGTGTTAGGTAAGTTGCTTGAAGACAGCAGATACTTGGTTGGTGGATTTCTATCCATTTCTGCCATTCTGTATCTTTTAAGTGGAGAATTTAGGCCATTTACATTCAAGATTAGTATTGAGATGTGAGGTACTGTTCCATTCATTATGCTAGTTGTTGCCTAAATACCTTTCTATCCTATTGTGTGTATGCGTGTGTGTGTTTGTAGGCCCTGTGAGATTTATGCTTTAAGAAGGTTCTATTTTGGTGTATTTTGAGGTTTTGTTTAAAAAATTTAGAACTCCTTTCAGCATTTGTTGTAGTGCTGCTTTGGCACTGGTGAATTCTCTCAGCATCTGTCTGAAAAAGATTTTTTCTTACCTTCATTTAGGAAGCTTAGTTTTTCTGTATACAAAATTCTTGACTGACAGTCATTTTGTTTCAGTAGGCTAAAATATAGGACCCTAATCCCTTCTTGCTTTTAAGGTTTCTGCTGAGAAATTGCCGGTAATCTGATAGATTTTCCTTTATAGGTTACCTGATGCTTTTGTCTCACTGCTCTTAAGATTCATCTTGACTTTAGATAACCTGATGACTGTGTGCCTAGGTGATTATCTTTTTTTGCAATGCATTTTCTAGGTGTGTTATTTGAGCTTCTTGTATTTGGATATCTAGATCTCTAGCAAAATCAGGGAAGTTTTTCTCAATTATTTCCTCAAATAAGTTTTCCAAACTTTTAGATTTCTCTTCTTTCTTAGGAACACCAATTATTCTTAGGTTTGGCCATTTATCATAATCCCACATTTTTTTGGAGGCTTGTTCATTTTTAAAAATTCTTTTTTTGTCTTTGTCAGATTGAGTTAATTTGAAAACCCTGTCTTTAAGCTCTGAAGTTCTTTCTTATTATTCTTTTGTTGAAATTGTCCAGTGGATTCTGTATTTCTCTAAGTGTGTCTTTCATTTCCAGAAGTTGTGATTTTTTTCCTTATGATATTTCTCTGGAGAATTTTTTATTCATATCCTGTATTGTTTTTTAAATTTAAGTTGGTTTACAACTTTCTCTGGCATCTCCTTGAGTAACTTAACAATCAATCTTCTGAATTCTTTTTCTGGCAATTCAGAGATTTCTTCTTGGTTTGGATCCATTGCTGGGGAGCTAGTGTGATCTTTTGGGGGTGTTATACAACCCTATTTTGTCATATTGCCTGAATTATTTTTCTGATTCCTTCTCATTTGGGTAGACTATTTCAGTGGAAAGGTCTAGAACTCAAGGCCTGCTGTTCCGATTCTTTTGTGCCATGGGGTCATCCCTTGATATAGGGCACTCCCCCTTCCCTTTGGATACAGCTTCCTGAGAGCTGAACTGCAGTGATTGTTATTGACCTTCTGGGTCTAGCCACTCAGTGGGTCTACCAGGCTCTGGGCTGATGCTGGAGAATGTCTGCAAAGGGTCTCTTGAAGTGATCCATCTTCAGGTCTCCAAGCCATGGATACCAGCACCTGCTCTGATGGAGGTGGCAGAGAGTGAAATAGCCTTTGAGAGTCCTTGGTTATAGACATGCTTAGTGTGCTGGCTTTCTTGAATGCTGGTTATGCTAACAGCGAAGCTGTCACATGGAGACTCAGGACCTCTGGTTAGCCAGGATGTTGCAGACAGTGGAATTAGCTGTTGTTTTCTCTTTCCTGGGAACAGGGTTATTCTGTAATGAGCTGCTATAATGGCCTGAGTTGGTCGGCCTCTAGCCAGGAGGTGGTGGTTTCAAAAGAACACCAGCTATGGTAGTAGAAGGGGGCTATAAGCTTGCCTTAAGTTGGCCAGAATAAGTATTCAGGTTTCTCAGTTGAGTGAGGCCATAAAGCTCCCAAGAATTTCTTTTGTGTTCAGTTATCAGGGTAGAGAAACACCATCGTGGGGGTTGGGCAGGGGTTAGATGGGTCTGGGCTCAGACTCTCCTTGGGTGGGGTTTGCCGCTACCAAAGTGCAGAATGAAGGGGTGGTCCTCAGGCCAATAGGGTTACGTTCCAGTAGGGATTATGGCTGCCTCTGCTGTGTCATCTAGTTCACCAGGGAAGTGGGAGATAGCCAGTAGCAAAAGGCCTCACCCAGCTTCCATGCAGTTGGTGAGGCCGGTCTCTCTCCTGCAGTGCCCCACTTAGCCCTTGCCCCAGGCTGTAAGCTTCCTCATTAAGAAAGTAAGCACAAGTTTCAGGCCTTACCCCTCCACATCTGCCCACACTGTTGATGGCAGCTCCTGCACTCATATCTGTAGCAGTTCCCATTCATCCACTGGCTTGTGCTCAAGAAAATTCATGCCCAGTCGAAATTATTACAAATTTCAGTTGGAAGCTTCTTTCACCCTGTGAGCCCTTCCTAATTCCACTGTCTGCCTTCCCTGAGGGTCTCTGTGAAATATAGTCAGGGATGGCTTCCCTGGGCTCAAGCTGGAGACTGGGAATGTCTACAAGGCTTTCCCCATCGCTGCTTCTACTTTTGTATTTCATCCCTAAATCTGCCTCAGCTCTAGGTAAGATTAAGTTCTTCTTCTGTGATCTGGATTTTCAGATTCTCCAGTGGGGCTGTGTTCAGAGGTAGGTTTTCCCCCTTTCACACTTTGAGAACTCACAATTTTTTTGCCTGTCTTGCAGAATTTGCAGTGGTGTTCTTCTTTCAAAGGATTTGTGAATTCTTTTGGCTTGCCTGGGACATTCCTGTGGTGGTTTTGGAGCAAAAGTCCATGGTGTGTGTCTCCACACTGTTCTGTCTGTCCAAGTGGGAGCTGCATGTTAGCACTGTCTCCTATCTGCCATCATCCTCCAGATCTATTTGGTTTTTTTAAATGACTTAAAAAACACCTTTGTGGTGATCAAGAAAGATGAGATTTATTTAATGTGAATTTATAAATGGTGATATGTTTATCTTCATTTGTCTGAGTTAACAGATCAGACAAAGATTTGCAAAGCTATGATCATTGATGTATTACATTTTTGGTTCTCTTTCTGTCTGACACTTTTTTTTTTGAGATGAGTCTTGTTCTGTTGCCCAGGCTGGAGTGCAGTGGCGCGGCTTTGACTTACCCATAGCCTCTGCCTCCCAGGCTCAAGCGATCTTCCCACCTCAGCCTCCTGAGTAGCTTGGACTATAGGTGTGTGCCACCACTCCTGGCATGTGTGTGTGTGTGTGTGTGTGTGTGTGTGTGTGTGTGTGTGTGTGTGTGTGTGTGTGTGTGTGTGTGTGTGTGGTGTGTAGACAGGATTTTGTCATGTTTCCCAGGCTGGTCTCAAACTCCTGGGCTCCAGCGATTTGCCCACATCAGCCTCCCCAAGTGCTGGGATATAGGCATGAGCTACCATGTGCAGCCTCTGACACTTGTTTTTAACTGACCTTTTCCTTTTGGTTGTATGCTTTTGAATCTTGTTCTCCCTCTCTCCCCTTAACACTTACAGGCTCCATCTGGTGGTCAACAGTCCTCTCTGTCCTGTGGCTGTTTTGAGATGTTACCCCAATGAATTTTTCCTCATCTTTGGATTCTTCCAGTTAACTAGCTGTGCTGGTTTCACAGTCCTTGGGAACAAATTACAAAAGGCTCTTCATAACCCCATTTACATGACTTCCTACTGTCACTGTAAAGCCCCTACTGCTGAGCCTTGCCCAGGTGTCTGGGTACTTTCAGGCCCTGCACATTCCATTGACACACTTTCCACCCTCTAATTCAGCATATGTTTTTGTTCTCTCCAGCAGGGATACTGGAAAGTTCCTTTCCTCTGCCCCTTCTCTCGAAAGCCCTCCCAAATTCAAATGCTGCAACAGGTGTTCCTACTGCCCAAGCACCCTATCCTCACTTCTTCATTGCACTGCACTGTGATTCTCTACTCATACTCCTGAATCTAGCACTGCCTGGTAAGCTTCAAGAGGACCAAGTCTTATTCACTCCTGTAACCACAGGGTCTGCCACAGAGATGGCAGGTGCTCAGTAAATATCTGTAGCATGAATAATACTGAAAGAACAAATGAATGAAACGGAGAGTGGAAAGGGGAGAGGTGTTTTTAATTACAGCTTTATTCAGATGTAATTTACCTCTGTAAAGTATATAACTCAGGGGTTTTCAGTATCATTTATGTTTGGAGAATCCAATTTTAAAGTGTACCTTAATTATTGATTGAAAATTTGTAAAAATTCGGTTTATTCTGAAAGACTTTATTAAAAGTGTTTCTATTGTAAGAACACAAGATACTTTAAGCCAGTAACAACATTTAAATACAAACATGTCAAAGGGATGAAACCTAGATGTTTTATTATGTGTGAATGAATTATGAGCGCTTACCTGGGCTTGTGTATAACGTATAAATCTTCACCTGTTGCATGTCAGTCAATCTCTGCAGTAACATTCCCTGTGTCTATGTAGGTGTTTCTATGTGTGACTGTGAATATCTCTAAGTAAATGGCTTAGTTATCTCTTGGGTGCATTTGTGGGGGTGGGTATCCACTGCTACTATCATTGTTTTCTTTTTCAGAAAGTGTTTCCAATCTTTGCTTCATTTTACTCAACAGAAATGAGGAGGCTGGTTTATATTTCATGTCTTTTCTCTTTCAGATACAGCTGGTCATGCCACAGATAGTAAAGAAGAATAAAACTGTGAAAAATAAAGGATGTATTTAGAATGGCACATTCTGCTGAAAATCTAACTGACAGACACTTACTAGGGCAGGTCCTTAGTTAAGGTAGACACAAAGGAACCCAAGGCATGCCTCTCCCAGCACCAGACTTCTGACCAGGCTTGGGGAGTGAGGCATAAACACATGAAATTTTAATACCAGACATAGATAAGTATAAAACATGAGATAATAAAAAACAGGGTAATGGCTTTCAAGTGATTAAAGATAGGTGACCTTATTTTCCTAACTATAAATTATAATTGACTGTTGGACAAGCAGATGCACTTATGAAAATAGAAACAAAAGATCTGACCCTGGGACAATGTCAGAAGCTCTTGGGCATGTGACTGCTGTAGGTGTTCAGCTGAGCACTAGGAGGTCAACGGGAGGAGTAAGCACTGCAAACTGGAGTTTTTGGAGAGTCTTCACTTATTCCATGGAGAGGCAAAGCGGACTGTATCTGGTTAGGTGGAGAAGAAGTCCCTGCAGGACCTAGAGAGAGCATAAGGCAAGTTTGGAGAAGAGAAGACCTGTAGTGGATGTGGAACGTAAGTAGGAACATGCCTGGGGGGAAGAATTAGGATGAAATTATGGAAGGCCACACTAATGCTTAGAGGAAGCTGAAGACATTCTTCAGAAAGAGACAAGAAACTCCTATGTTAGCAGTCAGAAATGATGGAAAAATTCAGAAGGCCCCAGGAATGGTGCTTCATGAAGACTTCCATGGCAGCAGTATGGGTTGAAGGCTGGTTTGGACGTGTTAGAACCTTTAGGCAGGAGAGAGTGAGGTCTGGGTGAAAAGAGATGAGGAGCATTTCAAGAGAAAGCTATCAGGAAAGGACTCTGCTTTATCAGAAGAGTGTAAGTAACACTGAATTCCATATCAGAGCTCCAGGTAACGTCAGGTAACGTCAGGACCATCCTGGTAGGAGGCAAGGGACCTGGCAGAGACGGGAAGCTGGAGGTATGAGGCCTGGAAGGAAAGTGCACAGTTATGTGCACAGTGAGTGGGGAAGGAAGAAGGCTGAGGACAGAATCCTGGCACAGGCAAGGAAATCAGTGAAGAAAGATCTGACAGGAAGGGACTGGGAGCTAGGAGCCAGAGGCTTCTGGAGCAGAGCTTAGGGAGGAGGAGGAGTCATGCCCAGGTGTTTTTTTTTGTTTTTGTTTTTGTTTTGGTAGAGATGGGGCCTCACTATGTTGCCCAGGCGGGTCTTGATCTCTTGGGTTAAAGCTATCTTCCTGACTCGGCCTCCCAAAGTGCTGGGATTACGGCCATAAGCCACTGTGCCCTGCCCTCCCTCCCTGTGAATTTTAGGAGCATAGGTTCAGGAGACTCTGGGAGAAAGTATGTTTTACAAGGAGGAAAGGTAGTGAAGAAATGGGAAACAGGCTTATATCAACTGTTCTGGAATGAAGAGCTGTGCATGTACAGAGGGGAGTCAGCTGCTACAGAGGAGAGAGGGTAAATGAAGCAGCAATATGTCTGAAGACCCAAAAAGGAGGATTAGCTGGGCATGAAGAGAGAAGACTGAGGCAACAGGAGTGGAGGATGGTGTGTTAGGAGAAGCTTTACAGCAGCTACTCCCAAGGAGGATGTCACCGAGTGAGGAGGGAGAGACCAAAGCACAGCCTCAACTCTCCCTGATGGGAGCCTGTGTTCCTTTGCTCCTGTTTTCCTCAATCTCTGGCCCAGCCTTCTGGGATCCTGCCTAAGATCCTGCTCCTAACACAGAGGCTGCCGTGCACAGTCTGGCTTGACTGGAGAAAGGGGAACACCCATAGGTCAGAAACAGCCCCAGAGATGAAGCTGAGCACAACACGAGACAGGAAGGAGAGAAGGAGGGAAGAACGAGGAAGACCAAAGAGGACCTGAAGTGAAGAGGGAAGCTTAAGGAATTTGCGAAGGTCTCAATCCTCAGCAAAGTAAGAGCAGACACAGGAGACGATCAGAAGAAAACAATTGAGGTATGGCCCTCTGATGGGAGGGTCATTTGAGGTGACTATGAAGGCACAGAGCAGCACGATGTCTGCTGAGCTTCTGTGCACTGGCAGGGGTGGCTGCTCAGGAAACACTGCAAGGCTCTCTAGGAGACAGATGGCAACTCACCCAAACAGCCTGAGCAAAGCGTGTATGATGGAAGGCAAGAGGCTAATGGATGTCAAGGTACTAATAGAGAATAGCTCAGTGCAGCCTACAGGTTCCAGGTGGAGTTAAAAAAGAGGCAAGGCAGGTCAGAAGTAGAGGAAAGTGAGAGGCTGAGAGACTAGAGGTGAGAAAGGCAGCAAAAAGCTGACATGGGGGAAGGGAGGGCGGAGAATGGTTGGGAAGGGTAGGATTAGAGTCTGCAATCCTAGTAGAATCAGTAGGAGTGGAGGTGTTAGAAAAATTGTGAGAATAGGGCCCTAGGAGCAACAAAAACATGGATGTTGATGTCCCAGAAGGTGACAAAAGGAACTAAAGTGACAACCCTTGGGAGCCACATACTAAAGCCCTTGAGGAAGATGAGGGTGACCCAGAGGCAATTAGATGCTAGAGGATGGGTTATGTAAGGGCGCCGACTTCTTTTACAATGACATCTGTCTAATTTGAGAAGGCTACATGTCTGAATGCATGAATACTACATGTTTGCAGTACCTCTTAGAAGTCCTGAGATTTATAGACGGCACAGTCACTTCCAACATCCCATTCCATCCTCTGGAAGAAGTAAACCACGATGCTTTCCAGCAGTAAGCCACTCAACACGGCCAAGACGCAGAGCTTTCGGCTGATGTTTAGGGTCACTGGAGAAGAGAAGGCAACTCAGAATTAATGAAATGATATTGACATGTAAATTTTGGAATAGTACGAATTCTTTTGTAAAGCTGTTTTTAGAAAATCTGTATTTGTTCTTATTAATCTATGCTGTTACCTTCTCCCACTTTTCCATGTACATGTTTTTAGGGAACCAAAGCCTCCGCTTATAACAAAACACTGAGCTCCTCCTCCTCAAATCAAGTGGCAGATTCCCATGAATATCAAAGGAGAAAACAAATAATTTCTAAGGCTATAAGAGAATAACAACAACAACAACAAATGATACTCCCAGTGTCACAGTTTGCAAGATGACAAGCACTCGGATAAAAAGTGTCAGGTAATAAGTTCATTTAAAATAGGACTTTAGCCAGGCACAGTGGCTCATGCCTGTTCCCACACTTTGGGAGGCCATGGTAGGCAGATTGCTTGAGCCCAGGAGTTCAAGACCAGGCTGGGCAACATGGCAAAACCTCGTCTCTACAAAAAAATCAGCTGAGTGTGGTGGCATATACCTGTGGCCAGCTTTTCAGGAGGCTGAGGTGGGAGAATCACTTGAGCTCAGGAAGTCAAGGCTGGAGTGAACTCTGATAAATCACTGCACTCTAGCCTGGGTGAGAGAATGACATCTGGTCTCAAATAAATAAATAGCACTTTGTACAATGTATGGGAAAAATGAAGGCACACAGGGCTACTCTTCCTGATATAGTAGCAACTGTTCTGGATTGAGAGGCAGATACTCAGCACTCTCTCCTGACTTGATAACTTCCCGGCCATGTAACTTTGGACAAGTCACTTAACCCTCAGAGCCCCAGAAGCTCATTCATAAAATCAAATAATGGCTGTTCTACTTACCTCACAGGACACAGATGATGCATCTGAGAGCATTTTAAAAACTATAAAGTACTATGTGGTTAAATGTAAAAAACACTGAGTACCTGCTATGTATAAGGTGCTATAGCAGTGTTAGGTATTGTTACTATGCAATGAAGAACGCCAGTGTTCAACAGATTATAGAAAAAATGCACACTAGAAACAAGGCTTTAAGCTTTTTATGGATTGAAAGCTGAGAAGGCAGAGTAAACACATCAACATACCTCTAATTGCCTGAAAATTTGATGTAAGAACAAATACTCTGATGAGTTTGAGGCACAGAGGTGTGTAGTCATGTTCCCAAATGACAGCTGGAATCAGCAAGAGTTTTCCATAGCTAGATAATAATAATGCTTTCAGCAGCAAAATGAAGCTGGGCTTTTCTTTCACCGTCATGGGCTGTTCTACCCACAGGAAAGTAAAAATGCCAATAAAATAGGCAGTTTGTTCTAAAGAGAAAATGGAAAATTAAAGTATGAATGTCCCCATCCAAAATATATCTCTCTAAAACAAATAAATCACAATTCCAAAATACGGCTTATTAGCTGACTTCTTAACAAATGCTTTCTCAAGATCACAATCTTTTTCTTTTTTTTTTTTTTGAGACCTAGTCTCACACTGTCACCCAGGCTGGAGTGCAATGGTGCGACCTTGGCTCACTGCAACCTCTGCCTCTCAGGTTCAAATGATTCTCCTGCCTCAGCCTCCCAAGTAGCTGGGATTACAGGCACCTGCCATCACATCCAGCGAATTTTTGTATTTTTAGTACAGACGGGATTTCACCATTTTGGCCGGGCTGGTCTTGAACTCCTGACCTCATGATCCACCCACCTCAGCCTCCCAGAGTGCTGGGATTACAGGTGTGAACCATTGCGCCCAGCCCTTGTTTTTGTTTTTTTAAAATAAACCCCTGGCTTTTGTGTCAGATCCTGCTGATATAATTTCAGAAACATTATCTACTAAAGAAAAAGTAACTCCATTAGAATTGTAATCATCATCTTTCTGAAGACCCTTGAAGGAAATCATATTCTGCTTTAACATCTTCAGTGTAAGAGATCTCCGAAGAATGAAACAGGAGAATGGAGGCTTTACAATCTGACAGACGGGACCTCCCCTGAGAATGGGATAACACAGGAAGACATTTTTCTTTGTGCATTCTTCCACTATTTGAGTGCCTATTATCTACACAACTTTTCAATATTGTTAATTAAGATTTCCTTATTCATTTTAATAACATCTTAAAATGCAACTTCTTATACTTCCAGAAAGTATTCATAGGACAGAGTCCAGATTAGCAGCAGCAATAGTTCCACTGTGTCCTATAGACAGAACACAGCACAATCTGTTCAGCTCTTATTAACTGGGAATTTAACATCTAACTGTGCTGTAATTTTCATTAGGATTGTTATTCATCCGATTACCCAACTGCATCCATTCTGAGTGGTCAGTCCCTCATTTTATTTTTTTCCCATATAAGCTATGTTATTAGCAGTTTACGTTTCTGCAGAATCAGGTTTCTCGGGAACACACATATTATATTACAGCAGAAACAACTATCTTCTTTTTTAATCTTAATGTAGCCAAACTAAAGAGGTTCCAAATGTAGGTGATAAGGATCAATAAAAATAATTTAGGATGGTTAACCTCTATGAAATATGATGTATTCTTCAAAGGAGACATGCCATCTCTCTTCAAAATAACTTAAAGTCTTGTCAGTTACAAGAATCTACTCAGGTAGGTTGTAAAGCTTGGATTTTGGATAAAAATAATAATAAAGTAATAAAGAATTCCTTGAATGAATGAATAGTGAATGAATGGCAAATAACAAGAACCATCTAACAATGGTAGGTTGTCTCCTGTCACTGGAAACACTCAAAGCTACACCATCTCTCAGGAGTCTAGACAGAAAGATTTCTTGCACCAGACAGGCTAGACTAGATAACCTCCACATCTTTTAAATTTAGGATTTATGAGATTTATGGAACTGTATCAGCCCTCAGGCTCTCATCTATCAGGTCAGTTCAGTAGGAGCTGCTACCTACTTGTAGAATGCTGTGATGTGGAAAACACTGAAGGGGAGCTGGGAGGCTTTCCTCACTCTCAGTGCTGATACCGACCCACTGTAAGACTTTGGGAAAATCTATGCATTTATGTTTCTGCAGCTATAGATAGGGGAACTCCTAACCTACCTACCTCAGAAGATGATTGTGAAAATTAAATAATTCCCATAAAAGCAGTTTTTAAATTATAAAATGCTATATTTATGTAAGTTTTCTTTTTTCTTTTTCTTTTAGACAGGGTCTCACTTTGTCATCCAGGCAAGAGTGCAGTAGCATGAACATGGCTCACTGCAGCCTTGACCTCCTGGGCTCAAGCAATCCTTCTGTCTCAGCCTCCCAAGTAGCTGGGACTACAGGAATATGCCACCATGCCCCTCTCATTTTTGTGTTTTTTGTAGAGACCGAGTATTGCCATGCTGCCCAGCCTGGTTTCCAACTCCTGATCTCAAGCAATCCACCTGACTTGGCCTCCCGAAGTGCTGGGATTATAGGCATGAGGCACTGCACCTGGCCAAGATATTCTTTTTTTTTTTTTTTTTTTTTATAAAAAGAATGAAAGAGAGAAAGGAAGAGGAAGAGATTTTAGAAAAAGAGAGAAAAGGAGAAAGAAAGAAACAGCAAAAGAAAGAAAAAATGAAAGAGAAAGAAAGAGGAAGAGA